>RJWJ010015401.1:0-36335 GCA_004363605.1 Indri indri | reverse complement strand
GGTCTATATTCAAAAGAGAGATTTGTATGTAGTTTTCTTTGGATGCCCTTGTCTGGTTTTTGTGTCAGCTATCACTTCTTTTTAAATAAACCTTCACAGAGAATACGGGTCTTGAGGGTTCCCCTAAATAATAAAATAAAGAGATCTGACAGGCCTAGGAATAAAAGAGTGATGTATGACTGTTAATATTGTAGCTTTCGCATGGAACTCATTAGAGTAAATGGGCTTTCTACAAATCTTCATGCATTACTTGCTTCATTTCCATTCCCCTTCCCACCAGGATGCCTATAGCAAGCTGCAACTTGGCAAAACAGCTTTGTAGTGGGGTAGTGATTAACAGAAACCAAATCTAGAAATAAAACATTTTCTGGGCACATGGAAAACAATACTTACCATGTGAATATAGATCAGCATAAAACTTCATATCTTTTCTTTCTCTCTTTCTTTTCTCTCTCCTTTGTACTCTCCTTTCCTTATTAGTCCAAAAAATAGCAGCATAATAATCCCATGATGAGATAATAAACAAACCATTTTTAGGTTGGTTTAAAATATTTTCATCCCTTTCTTGAAATATGTAATTAGACAAAATGTACTTCTCACAATTTCTATCTTACGATTTTTAAATAGAATTACTGTTACTAAAATACATTGCTGAGGATCTTATTAGGTAACACCATAATTGTCATAAACATTAATAATAGATTGGAATAATGCTCAGGATGGGTCTAGCTAATGTCTTTAAGAGCAGCTGTGTGATAGCAAGCACTGTTCCTACAAGATCCTCTCTGACTTACCCTTTAGATGAGAAAGTGCCTTCTCGGAGAAGCTTTGCTAATGAGACATTTATGAGGAATCAATGTGGTCTTTACCAACTATCTAAGGAAAGAATATCTGAAACTGTAATTGTGATGAACTTATGCTTGAAGACAAAATAAAATTCAATATAAAGGAAAAGTACTTGTATTTTTTTTCTATTTTGGCTGACTTTAGTACATGCTAAATAATTTCTAAGCAGTTAGTAAGGATAGAAAGCGGCTATTTGTTCATCCATTTGTGGTCCATCTTTATCAGCCTCATTGGCATTATTTTAGCTAAACTCAAGTATCAAAAAACTTGATATTTAAGTGCATCCAGTGCACGTTTTTGATGTCTGAACCTAAAATATATTTAACATTTGGGCACAATTTTGAGATTTAACAAGTGTTCAGATTATAGTCCCAATTTCCAGCTTTTAGCCCAAACCCTGAGTCCCAGAAGAATATAATAAACCAATTAAATATGAAACCTTTTCAGAATTAAAACTGAGTTGAGACAGAGGAAAAGAAAATTTGGGTAGGAAAGAAGATCTCTTTCTTGAGCTAGAAAATATGTGTAAACATTTCTACATTGTGAGGATAAAATATTGAGCATGGGCTACAACTAGTAAATGACACATAACTTGATATTGGTTTGAGCCCAGCAGAAGTTGGTTTTAATTGTCACAAATTAGTTTGAAGGCTTTTATAGACAGCATTTTCATGTATTTTTGCCAGGAATAAAACCTCCTGCAGTTAATTATCTGAATGCCTAAATATCTTTCTGGAATTTTAGGGGGGAGGAAACCTGACCCTTAGTATTATAAGTGTTCTCTAAGCTTAATTGGTGGGATTTAGAATATCATTTAGAGACTCAATGTGAACATTTCATTAATTTTTAAAATCTGACCTTGTCCTTAGCAAAAGAACACTGGTTCAAAGTGAAGAATACTTTCAACCACAGACGGCTTTGCTTGTCCTTGGTAAATAGGGTCTTTAAAAGGCAATCTTCATAATGAGCTGCTGCTCTTTGAGTTAAACTATAATTTTTCCTTCAATTAGAAATTGTATTGATTACACAGTGTTGGTATTTTTTAATATCTCTGGGTGGCATTCCTGCTCTCTGCATGGATTGGACAGGAGCCATTTGTCTTGGGCTTTATGTAATTGCTGAGCTGTTGTTATTCCCCTGTCAGCTTGTCTTGGGGACCCTCTAACTCTCACGACTGGGGTCCTAACCTGCACCTCTGGGGCTTTCCTGCCCTTGAGTGCAGAGCATATCAGGGGCTCAGGCTCAGTGCTGGCTCTTCTCTGTCCTAGCTTAGCTCTGACCTCTCACCCAGATTTAGTGACCAGGCCTTTGATGACCCTTTCATGACCCTGCGATCAATTCTTTGGTCCAGTGTCTGAGCTTTGTCCTGTGTCCTAGTACATATCCCCATCCCAGGAAGCAGAGGACTGTCTGTGTGCCCTGTGGTTGGTGCCCACTCCCTCCTGCCCCGTCTCTAGGCACCAACCTCTTGCCCCTTGTCCTCTGTCTCCTCTGTCTGTATTTAAAAATTAAGTTACGGCAAACACCGCATGAGTTTGGAAGCTATTATTAAAGGTTCAATGGTCGCCCTGCCATCTCCCTGGCTTCCTCTCTCTCCCACCACTCCTTTTTTCACTCTTCCTTTTCTCTTTACCAGAAAGACACCGAAACTACTCCCCCGTCTCATACAGAGACTCTTCTTCTCTTGTCTGACCCTTTGATCTGACCAAAGTTCAAACCCTGGTGAGAGGGGTTCCCTGTCAAATATGACTCAAGACATCGCCCAAGAAAGCCAGCACACTTCCAAAGAACTCTGCTGTGAATCACACCTTGTCCCTTCACATGCCTCTGTTCTTCGTTTTGATATCAAGACACTCCTATTTTAATATAATAACATCTAAACATAGCTTCCTATCTTGTGATTGTGTGTGTGTATCTGCAGGTGTGTGTGCAAATACAGAATATGGCCCAAGTGATGTAGGTCCCAGCTACGTTAAAATGTCATTTGGCAACTGTCAAGGCTTTCCTCTTATTTGTATCTTTTCATTTCTATGAAAGTTATCTGTATTAAATATTGAATAAATAATACTGCGCTGAACAAATGTGGTGAGTTTAAAATAATAATAAAATAAAAACACCACGTTGCTCACAAACATGGTGAGCTTAAACACTAGAACAACCTTACCAGCAACTTTGATCTACTCTGAGCACTTTTCCAATCTGTTATTCTCTGCTTTGGTAATGATTATTACTGTTTCACTTTCTTTTATCATTTTGTCACACAAATTTGTGAGTATCACTTATCTCTGTGTGGTTTGACCAGGAGGTAATTGGACAGATATGCATTATTCTGTGACTTTATATTTTACGCTCACATTATTCTTGATAGATTTACCCATGTTCATGCATGTAACTAAGGTTTCTTCATCTTCACCACTACGCAATATTTCTTTGGGTTTTTTGTTTGTTTGTTTGTTTGTTTGTTTGTTTGTTTGTTTGTTTCAGAATATTACGGGGGCACAAAAATTTTGGTTACATGAATTGCTTTTGTACAGTCTGAGTCAAAGTTATAAGTGTGTCCATCACCCGTATAGTGTGCATTGTACCCGTTAGGTGTGAATATTTACCCATCCTCTCCTCCCCCTCCCACCTGCTTGATTTCTGTTGAATTTTACTACCATATGTGCACATGAGTGTTCATTATAAGTTTCAATTTAGTAGCAAGTACATATGATACGTTCTTCCATTCTTGTGATACTTCACTTAAAGGGATGGCTTCCAGTTCCATCCAGGTTGTTACAAAAGGTATTAGTTAGCCATTTTTTATGGCTGTGTAATATTCCATGGTGTGTGTATATATATATATACACACACACATACACACACACACATTTTATTGATGTGCTCATGTATCGATGGGCACCTGGGATTTTTCTACATCTTTACTATTGCTAATTGTACTGCTATAAACATTTTTTTCAACTGTATATATTTTTTTAATTTAACAAGTGTAAAGTTTCTTTTTTAAAAATTATTTGTTTATTTCAGCATATTACAGGGGTCCAAATGGTTAGGTTACATACATTGCCTTTGCCCCACCTGAGTCAGAGCTTCCAGCATGTCCAACCCCCAGACAGTGGTGAAGTATCACAAGAATGGAAAAACAAGCACCACATGTACTCACCATCAAATTGGTATTAATTGATCAACACTTATGTGCTATAAACATTTGAGTGCAGACGTCTTTTTTATAGAATGTCTTTTGTTCCTTTGGGTAAATACCCAGTAGTGGGATTGCTGGATCAAATGGTAGGTCTACTCTTAGTTCTTTGAGGTACCTCCATACTACTTTCCATAGAGGTTGCACTAGTTGGCAGTCCTCCCAACAGTGTGTAAGTGTTCCTTTCTCTCTTCAACTTCCCTATAATCTGTTGTTTTGGGACTTTTTGATAAAATCCATTCTCACTGGAGTTGGGAGATATCTAATTGTGGTATTCATTTGCATTTCCCTGATGATTAGACAAGTTGATCATTTTTTCATAGCTTATTGGCCATTAGTCTATCATCTTTTGAAGAGCTTCTGTTCATGTCTTTTGTCCACTTTACATTGGGGTTGTCTGATGTTTTTTGGCTGATTCACTTGACTTCTTTGCAGATTCTGGTTATTAGCTCTTTATCAGATATACAGCTTGCAAATATTTTCTCCCATTCTGTAGGTTGTATATTCACTCTATTGATTGTTTCCTAGGCTGTGCAGAAGCCTTTTAATTTAATGAGGTCCCATTTATTTATTTTCGTTGTTGCTATGATTGTCTTTGGGGTCTTTTCCATAAATTCTTTGCCCAGGCCAATATCTATATGAGTTTTTCCAAACTCTTCTTTTAGAATTCTTATAGTTTGATGCCTTAGGTTTAAGTCTATTATCCATTGTGAATTAATTTTTGTGAGTGGTGAGAGGTACAGATCCTGTTTCAGTCTCCTACAAGTGGCTACCCAATTTTCCCAGCACCATTTATCGAATAAGGATTCTTTTCCCCAGTGTATGTTTTTGTTTGCTTTGTCAAAGACTAGATGGCTCTGTGAGGATGGTTTTATATCTGGGTTCTCTGTTCTGATCCATTGGTCTATGTCTCTGTTCTTGTGCCAGTACCATGCTGTTTGGCGACTATCGCCTTGTAGTACAGCTGAAAGTCTGGTAGAGTGATGCCTCCCAATTTGTTCTTTTTGCTTAAGGTTGCTTTGGCTATTTGCGGTCTTTTCTGGTTTCATACAAAGTGTAGAATTATTTTTTCTAGATCTGTAAAAAATGATGTTGATACTTTCATGGGGATTGCATTGAATCTGTAGATCACTGTGGGTAGTATAGACATTTTAACAATGTTGATTCTGCTCACTCATGGGCATGACATGTTTCCTTTGAAATCCTGAATATAATTTATTCCACTGACGTGCCTGTGAGTTGTTTCCAGGTTTTTGCTACTACAGGTGTGACCTCTGTCGACATCTCCTGGTGAAGGGGTTTCTCTAGGGCTTCCCAGTCATGGCAAACATAGAAAATGATATTATCTGTATGGTGCATTAGGAAACAAATAAAGCTGATTATTATGCCTTCAGGAGAAGAAACCTTCTCCAAGGGTGGAAGACATCTCTGAATACCTATAGCACATTCATGACCCAAGAGGTCCTAAGAAGGTGAGCTCTCAGAGTGGAGCCACAGGTTCATCAGGTACATGACTCTTCAGTTCCGCTACAGCTTTTTAAATTGTCCAGATTCTTTTCCATGTCTCAGTACTCTAACTACATTTCAACCAACTAGTTATGTTATGAAAACACATATAATATGGGAAATTTTTCTTCATTTAAAATAAAACGTTTGCAGTTGCCCATCACAGATTTTTATGATTTGTATCAAATACTGAAGAATCAAACCACATATGAGCTTTGAGTGCTTTCATTTCTATTGAAGAGGAAGGCAGACACAGGTATGATGGTTCCCTGGCTCCAACCCAAGGCACTGCCCTTTTATGTGACACTGATGCCTACATGCCCACAAGCCACAGTCCCTAATCTTCTGTCCTGGGGTCAAGCCAATCTCCCTCCCTCACATGTTCTCATTTTCTGCTCTGCCTGGCAGATGCCTGCGCATGCTTCAAGGTCTAGTTGAAAAGTGTTGGCTGTCCTTTCTCCATGCCCTCCTCAGAGATTGGTTATGCTTTTCCAGACCCTAGAAGCTCTGCCTCCACTGCCCTTTTCTATAAGTATACAATATTTTTGTGTGACTCTCCCCTCCTTCTGTCCAGGCTAAGGCCAGCAGGGAGGACAAGGCATTGAAGCAGTTATAACCCCTCAGAATGGCCAGACCTTGTTCATGCTTGGGCTAGAAGAGTGAAGTCATTGTCATTCCCAATTTGTAAATGTATATGCATCATTTACAGTAGTTCACACATTCCGGACAGAACATAGAAGGTGAAAAGAAATTCTTCCAGGAAACTCATTCCATTGAGTCAGAGGAAATTGGTGGACACTGAGCCCGGTTCCAAATATCCAAACTGCTTCTAGGTTTGATATTTTAGTAGCAACAGCAGCTAAATAGGAGTGTGACCCAAAGTATGCTCTCAATACTCACTAAATGAATAAATTAGCTAATTAGTGTGCGTGTCTTAGGGTAAAGAGCAGGCAGTTCTGAGTCAGGAATTAATGGAAGGACGGTGTCATCTGAGTGGCTCACTTGCAGACCTGAGCAGCCTGTGGGCCCCTCCTGGCCATAAAGCAGCTGTGTTCTTTGTGGTTCGGCAAACAGAATGGAGGACATCATTCTGGATGAGAGGCCATGCCAGGGCTGCTCTGCTGTCCTGAAGGGAAGCTGGGGGCCAGGAGGGTCTCTGACAATGGTAGGGTTTTAGTTTTGCAGGGATAGACCAGAAACTACAGAAGAATGATTTCAGGTGAGAAAGCCAACCCTGGCCAGGTGTGTACTTTGTATCACACACACTTTACATAGTTTTGTTTCTGGAGGGAAAAATCTGGTTGATAAATACTAAACAATAGGATGCACCCAACATATTCAACATGTTTACAAGACATTGATATTCAACTCGCTGAACAGGGTCAACCTCATTATACATGTATTATTAATGTGGTTAATAACAAGCATGGAGAGAGGACACGTTATTTACTAGTTTAAGTTCAGGATATATAAGAATCATAAGAGATAGTCCTTAACTTTGAGATGTTTACAATGATGGTAGAGGAGGGTGATTGTATCTGGCCATGGAAAGTCACTAAGGAATGATGAAAATTTGTGTTAAACGCTAACTCTTCAGATGAATGTTAATGCCCTAGGCATTCAGACAAGGATAAATTGTTATGAGACCAAGGGCCTGGATACAGTGCACCTATATAAGCTTTAGTTCTGAACATATCTGAGATCACATCCTTACTTCATCTATTATAAGCTAAGTGACATTGGCACATTTCTAGACCTTTGAACATCCTGGTTTTAGTTTATGTGTTAAGTAGGAATCACAATGTCTATTTTGCAGCATTTTCAATGACAGTAAAAAGAGACGTACCTCCAGCACCTGTCACCCACAAGTTTACATTCCATCACCTTCCCTCTCTAACCCCACTGGCTTTTCCCAATTTGTAAGTGTGCATGGAAATTCTGTGTCTCACTGGCTTTGCTCATCCAGGTGTCCCCATTGCAGGCTGGCCTCTCCAGGAAGGAGTCACTGAGATGGAACAAGCAGAATAAGAGGTTATGAAGAAGTAACACCTGCCAAAGGATAAGGTGCAGAGAGGCAGGATTGGGCAGAGGGGGCCATCGCATCCTGACACAGAACAGTCAAGCGGCTCTACCAGCCCAACATGGAACTTCAACCAAAGTGTTTCTGTTGGAGAAATGGACAAAAATGTTGAGGATCTTGACCCATCACCTTGCCCAGCTATTGGCTGTGGGCAGTCCTGAGAAGAATTGGATTCCACCTCAGGCTGACCTTAGGTAGAAAGCCCAGGCAGGCCCTGAAGGAGTTTATACCTGGAGGCTGTCAACTAACCCCAGTGCTTGCAGCTGGCTAGAAAGCCAGAGTCCTGCATGATATATCTCCACATCTACCCCCCGGAATGATAGAACTTGTAGAATCTCCCAAATGGTTTGTATAGGATGTTCAACCTAAGCATCTGGCTTACCACCTGGGCCTGAATGGGATAATGAAGAAGATCAGATGAATTATCTAATCATTAATTGGACATCACCTATAATTCTCATATTATTCTTTCATGCTTTAGATATCAATATTTCTCAACTATTATATTCACATTACATCCACCTCAAGAACTTTTTAAAAAACACCAATACCCACCCTCTACTGTGACTAACTAAATCAGGTCTCTGTACATGAAGGCAAGACCCTGGCATTTATAATATTTTGCAGCCCCTAAGTAAGTCTAATGTATATCCAGACAGAAGGTCTACTGCATCTACTTAAGGTTACGACCTATTATGAGTGACTTTTCAGTGTATGAGAAGAAGAGCTTCTGGCATGCAGGGGGGCCTTACCATAGCATCCTCCTTCTCCTCCTTACCAGCATCATAATGATGACAATGGCACAGAAAGCACTTCCTGTGATCTGGGAGCTACATCCTTTACATAAGAGTTTTAGGAAGTTAAGTAGCAGTAACCATGACTCAAAGCTCGTCCATCACTGACCTCAATATTGGCATCTTTGGTGATGTGAACTAAAACCAACAGCCCCTAATTGTTGGCAAAGGATCATCTTAGATCTTGCATAGAGTTCTTGTTAATAATGTTGATTCCCCAGGGGTACTGCAGACCTCCTGAGTCCCAATCTCAGGGGCCGGACCTGGGAAGTCCATTCCGGCCTTCCCCTGGTAGCTGCCATGGCCATAGCGTGCGGGAAGCCCTCTGCTGTGCTCAGGGCTCCCCTCCAGCCATAGCTTCATTTTCAGACCCCTTCCCCCAGCCCACCTCACTTCATCTCTCACCTCTCTGGCAGCTTTCAGCAGAGTGAGCAGAAAGGGAGGAAAATAGAAATTTAGGGGTGACCTGTGTGCTCTGGAAACCTCAAGCTGTCAAAATAAGTGATAGAATTTTTAATGTGATTGTTCTGCTATTCCTTAGTGATAACCTAGACAACTAAATGATAAATTTCAACAGTGGGCTTAAAGATTGCCTTCCGAGGCATGCTTTTAGAATTGTGAGATCCCCGTGTAATCATTCAGTAAACCTAATAGATGTCCTGCTTTTTCCTGAGAAAATGAAGGTGTCACAGATGAGGATGAGACTCATCGTGTAGCACCAAGGAAAGCTCACGTCATACAAGGAAAGCGACGTTTATCCTGCCGTTTGGCCTAATATGCTACCTTAATTGAAGGAAGAATACCCTTCCATGAGCACACGGATTTGGGAGGTCAGACGTGGCCCTGAGGGGAGGCCTGGGAGCTGGCTCTTGGGAGACAGAGAGATGAGCTGGTGGGGAAGGTGCAGGATATGCAAACCATGGGCCTGTGCAGAGAGACATGGGGTGTCTGGAAAGGGTGAAATGTTTGCATTAGCTGGGGCTGTGGGTGGAGAGAAAGGAGGTAAAGCTGAAAGGTAGGATGGTCAGATTGAATATTTCCTTCTTACACATGAACTCAGGATTTCAGGTACATGGACAGATTTGGTCCAAAGGGGAGACCCTGGCTTCTGTTTTGGATACACTGAGATCCAGTTGCTTGCGATAGATCTGATGCTTGGTTCGAAATCCTTCTCTGAAGCCAGAAAGGAAGGTTTAGGTCAGTCATAAAGACCTCAGATTGTCTTGGAGCCATGGAAACGGATGAGATCACCACTGAAGAAAGCATGAGCAAACTACCTACCAAATCACTTGGAACATCGTAATTCCACGTTCATAATTGGTATAATATAGCAGCATAGAAAAATGACAAATTAACTTTCTTATTCCATTGAGTATACAGCTTTTTGTCTTTTACATTAATGATGTGTAAAAGTGCTTTGAGTAGATGTTTCTCCACCATCCCAACCCACACTAATGGGACCAGACATGGTGTAAGTTTCACCACTGGGGGTGAGAGGGTAATTTAGACTCTGGAACATTGCCTGGGGACTGTCAGAGCAGGGCTGCCAATGTTACCAATTGGATAGTTGCTTTGTAATTTAGAAACAATAAATCTTGAGGCAAGTAATTCCCCTTCAGAACCTTGAATTGCTTCCTTAGCAGAATGATTTTCGGTCTGGTTGGAGTTACACGTAAGCCCGTGAGGCCAGATGAGAGTTTCAAAAGGACACTCAGAGGACCATATTGATTGCTCTTATTTTAAATACGACCTGGCTTCCATTCACAGGAAATGGAGTGACCGATTTCTTTTAAGTTATCAACTTATGATTTAGAGTACTTAAAAAGGTATTTTGTTTTGTTTTTCAGTGAGGCAGTAGGGGCTGCTGTAAACGAGATATTTCACCTCCTGGTTTACATATGGCAAGTACTGGCAGAGGCAGGGAGCTCACTGGTTTTAGACAAAAGTAGGATTTATCGTCTGCAAGCTAAACAGTAGCAGGAAAATAAAAATAGCAAATTCTTATGCAACGTGCCCTGTGTGTCAGGCAACATCCAAGGAGACACCCAGATAAAGTCATGTCAAGGTCCCCAGCCCTGTGAGCTGGGCACCAGGGGGAAGGAGGCACAGAGATGTTAGTAACCTGCTCTTGGCCACACAGCCATAAGTGTTGTAGTTGGAAGTCTAACCTGGGCTGTGGGCCCCAGGGTCCACACAATGAGCCATGTGCTCTGCTTGAGCACTTACTGTGTGCCAGGCTCTGCCTTGGAATCCAGCGAGATCACAGAGAACAAGACAGGCTATGTCCCTGTAGCCTGAAACTCTCTGGAACTTACATGATGAGGGCAGGGCATAGGGAAAGTGGTTTAAAATAATACTTTGTGGTTAAAGAATGCATGTAATTTATAATGAGGAAAGTTTATACTGGCTAATGTATTTTATTGGGGAAAAGTAAGTCATTAGTTGAATCTGATAACTGAGTTAATTAAAATCTCCTTTTCAGGCACATGCTAGCCGAGAAGACCTGTTTTCTTCTCTGAATTCCCCTTTGCTATATAAATATAATGCTGAACTCCCAGTGCCAAGACCAATTTAATTCATTTGCTCATTTACAAGTTAAGAGAAAAAACTTTTGTAACATATTAGATGTCTGCTGTTTTGGGATAACGACCAGCTGAATTGATGAACTTTGTATAATGATCTGTTGCTATGGTGACGAGCTGCCCAGTGAATGCAAGCAGATATTTCATCATTACCTCACTGATAATGCTTGGAATGGTAACAGATGCAAATACAAAGGCTTTTCTTTTTCTCTGCAATAACTCTGGGTCAACGAGACAGACACTATGTCTCCCAGATACAGCAGTGGAGAATCAAATGGAGACACAAATAATACCTATCCAGACCCTACACCATCTGAAATGAAGTAATTTATCTTTCTGGGTTAGTAGCCTCAGCGTCCACAATGAATCTCTATGCCTTGTCAAAGATAACCATTGTCAGTGGAGCTGTTTACTTCGTACACAGGTATAATTTCTACCCAGTCAGTGCACAAAAAGCATAAACGTCCCCCTAACGCTAAGGAAAGTGAGATAAGAAATAAAAAGAAGTCAATGAATTTTACGTATACTTAATGGTTTAAAACCAACACCTTCTGAATATTTTGTTTTAAGCCTAACAGAAAGAAGCATTGTTCTGTCTTCTGGAAGTGCTTTTAACTTCTGCAGTTTACAAAAATTAATTTAACTGGATTTTTTTTCCTCGAGGCTTTAGGGTTTGTTTGGATTTAAGTTAGAATACACACGAAGGATGGTGATTTTCACTTTAGGTCCTTCTTAAGCTTTATTATTTTATTATTTGAGATATAAGAAAGTAAGCAGCAGATGCCAATGATATAAATGTGAAAAGTCTAAAACAGCCATTTTAAATTATTTTTAATCATAATGATGATAAATGCCTGTTTGAACTAATCACATTTCTTTTTGATTTCTTAATTTCTTACTTTCTACAACAGAATTATTTTCATGTACTCTCAAAACCTTGCAGTGGCCAAAAATTCTACAAGTCTGTGAACAAATGCTCACTCTAATTAGTCAGAGACCTTTCCTTCTGATGCTGGAAATTTCATTGTCAAGTGGCTATTTAGTTCTTTCTAATTTTACCCCCCAAAGAGCACCAGGGACATTAGCATAAAGGTTGTCCGCAGCAGCACCATCTATATGAATTAATTTATAATGTCTTCCAAAAATGAATCAACCTTACAAAATGTTACATGCCTTTTATGATTATCCTTCCCATTTTAAAAGCCAGAACCAGATGTATATGGAATTAAATAAAGTAAATTGAAATTTTTTAAAATGATAGCTGTTTAAACAATATGTCTATTACTATAATTGTAAAAACAAAAATTTTTTAATCTAACAGGTAATTGAACACACCAGTGCTTTAGAAGTTGCCATGATATCTTAGGGGAAAGAATAGAAAATGAATTCCTTTCTAACATAGTCATGAACTTGATCTGAACAAATTGTCTCTGTAACAAAATACTTTATATTTCTCCCTCAATTTAAAGTGATTCCACCTGCATATGGACAATTGTTATACTTGCATTTATTTCAGTTGAATACACTAAAAAGACTTCAAAGTAAAATCTTATTTAAATTATTGAATATCTGTTAGCAAGCTGAAGATTGAAAATCAGAAATATATCAGCCATTTTCTTCAAAAGCCAAATAAAGTCAATTGCAGCCACTAGTGACTGTTCGTTCCTCCCTTTATAGCTTGCCTGGGCAGCAGCTGGCCATCCTGGAGCGGCTCATTAAATGGGCCTCATGTCAGCCCCCCCGGGGCCACCCTTCATCCTTCTTTGAATCTTATTTTATGGAAATATTGTGTGCATTTCTCTGTGGTCCACATGCACAGACCTTCTCAGATACTGGCCCTTTTGCTAATGAATCCACAACACGCTCTGACAAGTGATATCATTTTTCAGAGCGGAAGGAAAAGAATGGACCCTTCCCATGCCGCTGGCTGGCGGGTGGACGGTGGTGATGAGAACTTAGCTTCCTCTTCCCGCAGCCTGGGTTCCTGCACAGGGCAATCGTCCTCGGAGCCCAGGGCTCCCACTGGTGGTGCAGCGCCGCGTGGCAGGGCTGCAGCCCATTGGCAGAAGGCCTTAACCAAATGGGGACACTCGTTTCTCCTCACCTGTATTTCTTGTTGGATCTAATAAATTGACTTCATTTGTTACCTTGGGAAAGCAAAAGTGGCCCATACTTTTCTGTCTGGAGTTCATGGTATGGAATTTTCAAATATTTGTGGAGATGGAACCCTTTATTCAAAGGCAATGTTATGATCGGTTTCGATATGTGACATGCAGTCAGATGAAACTTGTCTTGTTGTAGATTACGAACCCTCACTTTAGGATGGGAGTGATTAGCTGCCCACCCAGGAAAGCACTGGGACACCTTCGTATCTCCAAGGTCTAGTTCTCTGCTACCCAAAACCATAGCCACTTGCCATAAGGCTGGCTACCGGGCATTTGAAATGTGGCTGGTTTGAATTGAGATGTACTTGAAAAAATAAATGTGTATTCTGCAAGTATAGAGTGGAGTATTTTATAAATCTTAATTAGGTAAACTTGGTTGATACTGCTTTTAAAGTTTTCTATATGCTTCCTCATATTTTATAACAATGTAACATATATTTCTATAACATGGATCTATTCATTGTGGAGAGAGAGCTGTGGAAACATCCAACAATAGTTGTGGACTTGTCTGTCTCTTTGCAGTATATCAGGTTTTGGTCATGTATTTTGACATTCTGTAATTAATGGCATACATGTTTAAGATTTCCATGTCCTCAATGAACTGATGCTATTATCATTATTAAATGACCTTTACGAACCCTGGTAATACTCTTTACCTTGAAATGTGCTTTGATATTAATTGAGCTGCTTCAGCAATCTTCTGATTAGTGTCAGCTTGGTATATATTTTTCCTTCATTTTATGTTAACATATTTGTGCCTTTATATTTAAAGTTAGGTTTTTTTGTAAGCAGCTTAAATTTGGGTTTTACCTTTTAAATCCAACCCTGCAATTTGTGTCATTTTAATTAATGTCTTTAGACCAGTTATGTTAATGTAATTATTAGACACAGTTGTGTTTAATCTACCACCTTACACATTGCTTTCTATTTGTTTCATCTGTTCATGTTTCATGTTTTTTTGCACTTATTTTGGATTGAATATTTTTAATGATTTTATTTTACAATGCTTTTGGTTTATTAACTCTAACTCTGTGTGTGTGTGTGTGTGCATGTGTGTGTATTTCAGTGCTTGCTTTAGGATTTATAGGATTCTTTCTTAATTCATCTAATTTAACAGATATTATATTACTTCATGTACAGGTTAAGTATCCTACAGCACACTTTCATTTCTCCATTCTCAGTCTTTGTGCTATTTTTGTCATGCATTTTACTTTTCTCTCTATTACAAACCACATAATTTTTTATTATTGATTTTGTTCTAAATATATAAAAAATCCTTGAAATATTGAATTAATAAGAACAGCGTATTTTATATTTACCCACATTGTTACCATCTCTGGTGCTTTCCATTTCTTTGTATATATCTTGATTGCTAATGTGTATCATCTTCCTTTTTTTAAAAAAAAAAAGTCCACTTAATTTTTTTGTGTGTCTGTGTGTTATAGGTCCTTGGAGATGAACTCTTTCAGAAGAAAATATATTCCAAAATACCTTAATTCTCCTACATTTTAGAAAGATATTTTCATTGGGAACAGAATACTAGGTTGACCTTACATTTTTCTCTCAGTACATTAAAAATGCCCCACTGTCTTTTGGCTTTGATTGTTATTTTCATCTTTGTTTTTCTGTGCATAATATGCCTTATTCCTCTCACTGTTTTTAAGATTTGATCCATATTACTGGCTTGGTGCAATTTTCTTCACGTTTCATGTGATTGCTGAGCTTCTTGGAGCTGTGAGCTTATAGTAAATATTAAATTTGGAAGAAATTCACGTCCTATTTCTTCTGATATTTTTTATCTTACCACATGACTCCTACCTTTTTTTTGATGACACTAATACATACATAGTAGGGTGCTTTGAATTTGCTCTACATTTCAGTGATATTCTGTGCGTTACTTTTTAGTCTTTCTTTCATCTGCCAGTTTCATTTTGGACAATTGCTACTATTGTCCTCAAGTTTACTGATCTTTTCTGCTACAGTATCTGACATGCTGTTGATCTCATCAGGTGTATTTTTCATTTCAGAAATTGTAGTTTCATCTCTAGTAGTTTGATTCGTGCATGTTTTGTATGTTTAATATTTTCTATAACTAACATGCTCATGCTCTATCTTATTTTAACTCCTTGAACATATAAATTAAGCTTATGATAATGTTTTAAATGACATTATCATGTAATACAATCACATGTGCCATTTATAGGTCATATTTTAAAAATTACTTTATTGACACATATGATTTTATTTCTGGAATACCTATAATATTTTCATATATGCATATGATGTGTAGTGATCAAAGCAGGGTAATTGGGCTATCCATCACTTCAACCAATTATCATTGCTTTTTTTATTTCAAAATATTAAGGGAGTATAAGTGTTTTTTTGCATGGATGAATTGCATAATGCTGAAGTCAGGGATTTCAGGGTGTCTGTCTCCAGAATTATGTATGCTGTACTGACAGGTAAGTTTTTATCCCTCGCCCCCCAGCCTTCTCTCACCTCCATCCTTCCCTCCCCCTTTCTTAGTTTTCAATTTCCTTTACAAGACTATATGTCCCTATGTACCCATCATTTATCTCCCACTTATTAATGACAATATATGGTGATTGTTTTTCCATTCCTGAGATACTTCACTTAGGATAATGGTCTCCAGTTCTATTCAAGTTGCTGCAAAAGGCATTGTTTCATTCCTTGTTATGGATGAGTAGTACTCCATGGTATATATGTGCCACATATTCTTTATCCACTCATCAATTCGTGGGTACTTAGGTTAATTCTGTATCTTTGGAATTATGAATTGTGCTGCAAAAAAATATTTGAGTTCCTGTTAAGAAGGATGCTAAGTTAGAGTATGGAGACTATAGTTCATAGTGCTACATTCTATTCTTGAAATTTATGAAGAGAATAGATCTTAAGTTTCTCACCACACACATACACACAAGGAAACTGTGTGAAGAGATGAGTATGCTAATTAACTTGACTGTACTGATCAGTCACTATGCATATGTATATCAAAGCATCTTGATGTATGCCTTAAAAATATAAATTTTCAATTAAAAATTTTTAAAAAGAAGAATAAGGGCAGGGGAAACCAAGAAAAATATCCACCAAAATAAGCATTAGAGATAAAAAGGAAAGTAAAGGCCAAGAAAGACAAAGAAGAGGTGTAGGGAATGACTATTTGCTGGGCAGGAAGAAGGAGCATTGTGTGCTGTCCTGTGTATCTGTGGTTGTCCATCACATCGTGTCTGCCCGTCAGGGTGGCGAAGTCAGCACTTCTGACATTGCTCATCTGACATCTTCTCCTGAGGGCCTCATGGCTCCACACAAGTCCTACAGGAGCTCCAGGACACCAGTGACCTGACTCCAGCCCGGTTGCACTCTGGTGCAACTGCAGGTTAGTCCCATCCTGAATCCACAGGAGCCAGGGCCACTGGGGGGAGTGCACAGTTCCCTGTTTTACTTTCAAGGAGAATGAGGCCCCTTGTCTGTCTTCTTCAGGCTCCAGAGAGAAGAAGAGTTTTACGTTTATATCTGGAACTGAATCTCCCTGTTATTTACTTGTCCACAGCAGGATGAGTCTTCTTGACTCAGAGGAAAGCAGCAAGAAATTGTAACTTCATTCTCAACTGATAGACTGTGGTCTTCTGTGTGCCTGCACTCAAAGGGGATTAGTTCGTGTTTGACCCTTTAATATTCCATTGGAATAGAGAAAATTTAAAGATTTCAATCCAAGAGATTCTCTCATTCTTTCCAATTTGTTTCTTGGGTATACCTCTTCTGTAGAAAAGGAGGAAAACCTCATTAACCAATATTAATTGGGGAAAATTAAATTAGTCATACATGAATGATAATCTGTCTTCATGAATTTTGGTCAAGAATGAGTTTTCTTGGAAAAAATATTGTAATTTTCAACAAGTATGCCAAAAGATGTCCATTGGAAGAAAAATTCAATAACTGACAATAGGATAGATAATAGCATTTTTTGGTTGAAGTATACTTTCATGGGAGCAGCATTAATATGTTTACTATTGGAAGATTAATTTAGAAATGGAATTTTAAGTGCTTAAAGCAAATTTTGTCTTAAATACATTATGCATTTTATCTTCAAAATCATGTTTACACTTCATTTTTATGAATATATGTTTTTAAAGATAATGCACGGTTCTGTTTTATTAATTTTTCTTTTACAAACAAGGAGTAGCAATTATAAGAATTCCTACTGAGCATTAGGTACTGTGCTAGATTTTATAACTATTTCCCTTCATCTTTGCACAAATCCTGAGAATTAAGGAGCATATCATATCATTTTTCTGAGAAGAATACAGCTTAGATTTTAGGGTATCCTGCCCAATGTAGACAGCTCATGAGATGTGCAACCAGGTGCCGTGGTCTGAATGTTAGTGTCCTCCCCAAATCGTATGTTGAAACTTAACCCCCAATGTGATAGTACTGTGAGCTGGAGCCTTTGGAAAGTGAGCAGGTCATGAGGGTGGAGCCCTCATGAGTGGGATTAGCACCCTTATAAACCACACCCCCAGAGCGCTGTCCTGCCCTTCCCCCAAAGTGAAGACAGCTGGACGGTGTCATCTATGAACCAGGAAACGGGTCTTTGCCAGACACTAAACCTGCCAGTACCTTGATCTTGAACTTGCCAGCCTCCTGAACTGTGTGAAATAAATTTATTTTGTTTATAAGCCACTCAGTCTATGATATTTTGTTATATCAGCCCACATGTGCTAAGATACCAGGCTGCAAAGCTGGGACTGTCTGTCACAGAGGCTCATGCTGTAGTTTTGATTCACTCTGCAGCTCCTGGTACAATGAGATCACACTCAATTTGCCAGCTCCAGAGACATTTTATCCTGTGACTCTCAATATCAATGATAGATGTTATTTCTGAATATTCGTCTGGAAAATACACATTAGTACTTTACTAAATATATTTTTTTTAATTTTCTTGATGCCTTCAAAATGTCTAGAATTACCTAAAATCAGAAAATAATAATAATGGCTCTAAGAAACCGTTATATATTTTGATATCGATTTTAAATTAGAAAACCGCTTTTGTAGGAATGGACTGTGTGTGGTCAGATAAGCCCGGACAATCTCTAACTCCATCCTTTACTAGTTATGTCAGTTTGGTTAAGATATTTCATTTCCTGATCTTCCATGTTTTCTTATAGTCTACATACTATGACATGGTGAGAATTGAATAAAATGGTGTATGAGGCTTTCTAAGCTCTGCAGCCAGTGACAATCTTTTAATGCCTCAGTTTTGTCATCTACAAAATGGGGAGAAATACCTACCTCACGAGGCTGTGAAAATGAACATTCTACCTTAGTTATTTGCCATGCACATAGGAATATCAACCACCGTAACCAGTGCCTTATGAATACCACCCTTTTATTCCTACAGATTGTTTGAGGCAACTCAAATGCATATTTCCTTCACATCACTTATGGAGAGTGTGTTTACTGAGTCCGGACCTCTGCTGGGTATTGGAAACAGGACACTAAGTAAAAATGCAAATGGTTCTTATCCATAGGGAACTTATGCTCAAGTTTGTGAGACCATATGGTCTAGTTCGGGAGAAGTTAATCAAATAATCACACAAAGCAATGTAAAATTGTGCCTGTTGGCTAAGTGCTTCAGAAGAGATGCGTGGGAAATTAATCTGCTCTATGGGAGTGGGAATTATCAGAGAGATGCTCTAGCAAATGAGACATAGAAAGAGCTTGCTGAGTAATAAGTGTGTGGGATTGAGGGCTGGGAGTTGCTGCAGACAGAGGAAACAGCATTTTAGGCAGAGGGAACAGCACTTGGGAGGAAGGAAGGAACTTCGTTTTTGAGGGCCAGTCTGTGAATTGGTAGGTGTGGGTGCAGCATAGGGAATGAGGGGGAGGTGGGAGGTGAGAAGAGGCGCCAGGCATCTGGCATCTGGACCTCAAAGTGTGTTAGAATAGCTTTAGTCTTATCCTGAAAGCAAGGGGGAGCCACTCAAGTTTCTGCTCACAGGGTGTGATGTGGTCTGACTTTAGTGGAGAAGGGTTACATGTTCTTACTTCCCATGTGTGGTTGGTTCCTGAAGCAGAACCTCTTAATTCCTGGACAAGGAGAACTCAAGTTGACTGAGAGCTAGTCAATTATGTATTTATTTATTCATGTATTTATTTATTCAATAGATTTAGGGATACAAGTGTGGCTTCGTTAGATGGATATATTGCATAGTGGTGAATTCTTTTACTGTACCCATCGCCCAAAGAATATACATGGTACCCAAGAGGTATGTTTTTATTCTTCGCCCCTCTCCTGCCTTCTCACCTTTTGGAGTCTCCAGTGTCTATTATTCCACTCTGTGTTTCCATGAGGATTCTTTGTTTAGCTCACACTAATAAGAGAGAGCATGCAGTATTTGACTTTCTATTTCTGAGTTACTTCACTTAGGATAACAGCCTCCAGTTCCACCAACATTACTGCAAAAGACATGATCTCATTCTTTTTTATGGCTGAGTAGTAATCCACGGTGTGTGTGTGTGTGTGTGTGTGTGTGTGTGTGTATGTGTGTGTGTTTTCTTTATCTGATCATCCACTGATGGACAAATAGGTTGATTGCATGACTTAGTGTCTTTGTTATGTTTTGCCATAAGGAACAGATCATTTTCATTTTTCTGTGTGTCTCGGTCAGATAAATAGAAGATTTTGTACTCCTTTGATCATTCTAAGATGTGTCTGCATTTTTCAAGCATTTTAGACATGATCCTGGAGCCCAAGAGCAGACAGACTGAACACATATACCTGCACCTGCATTGGCTCAGGTGAGTGTCAGAGGAAAGAAGGAAAGCTAGCTAGTGTCAGAAAGAAGACACAGGCTCTAGCAGCCAAGAATAGGCACTAAATGCCATTACACATAACAAGAATGCACCTATAGTGCCATGAGCTGCTATATGGGGGGAAAATAAACTGGCAGAGAGCTCTCAGTGTCTCTGTTTTACTTTGTCAACAGGAAAGAAAGGATTCCAGAGCTTGGATATTTATGTCTATATGGCAAGATGCTATTTTCCCCTAAGTAAATACAGTAGTCTCCCAATCTGTATTACTCAGTGACTTTTCAATTGTAAGAAAAGGAAAGCTTGGGGTGAACACGGTGGGAGAGTTTTGATGTAGAGTTTTATGATCATTTTAGATTGATGACTTGTATTGGCATTTAATTATATTTTAGTAGATAAATATGTCAAGTCATTATGCACACAGATTTGTAATATAAACTATTAAATTTATTAAATCGGCTACTATTAAATCATATAAATTAACTACACCAATACCTTCTGTACCACATAGTGTTTTACAATTTTCAAAGACACATATATTTATTTTTGCTCCTGTTTACTCACCAAAATTTATGAAATGAGATAAAATCGGTCAGATTTCAGGGTCAACATTTTATGGATGTGCGATCTGAATCAGAGGAATAAGCAACTTGTCTGAAGAATCATCAGTTGTGTCAAAGCAAGAATTGGACCAGACACGTGCAAAAGGCAAGGAAGACTTTACTCAAGGCTGTTGCAATGCAGGGGAGAGGCCAGAACTCAGTCTGACTCCAGAGGCCAGACTGAATCTGAACTCAACCCCACTAATATCAAATACAAAGAATGGCAGAGATATTAATAGCTGGGATGAGCTAATGGAAAAGTACCAGAGAACATTAGGGGGTGGGATGATTAATGGAATGTGTCCAGCACATTAAGTTATTCCTGAGTTTGCAAATGTTTTTCTCGGTGATTAGGTCATCTGTGTTTGCTAATTGGTGTCTACTGAAGTTAGGCTCCCCGCTCTCGCAGAGAATAGGAGACAGAGGCTCACAGTATCTTCCCTGATGATTACATTTCAGCAGGATTACTTGCAGGTCCCAGAGAAAGGCAGTTCTGGGTTGTAAAACTGGCTGAAGCCTTTTAAAAAGATTTGCATCTCAAAGGGGCAGAGAAAAAAAATTGTAGTTGCAAGTTTCTAAAGTGCATGCTCTAAGAAAGGGAAGTCAGGGGCCTAGACGGTGGAAGAAGCCTGTCTAGAGCAGAGATGGGGACTTAAGTCCACATGTGACCTTCTAGGTCCTTAAGTACAACCTTTTGACTGAATCCAAATTTTACAGAACAAGTCCATTTATTTTTATTAACACATATTTGTTTGTCTTTTATTTTTTTATTTTATTTTTTAAATGAACGTATTTAAAATACCAAAGAATAAAATAAGTTTCAACAAAATAATCCTCCCAGATTGACCAGCACAATCAGAACATTAGTAAGCCATAAGGGCTAACTTGACAGCTGATACACTCATGATTTAGTTCTAACTTCCCCCCACCTGACTGGCACCACTACTGCATGAGGCTTGTTGGCAAGAGTTTATGGGGGTCGAATATGCCAGTCTGTTATCAGCTTTTTACAATGGTGCGCTGTTTCTGTTTGAAGTGGAATTTGTGAATAGTTGCTCAGCTCAACAGTATTTTTTAATTCTATGTGCTTAACCGCCCATCACGTCAAAGAAGACAAAGAGAATGCTGAAGGAAGAAAACAGATTTTTTAATGAAGGTTGGAAGTTGCAATATTACCTTTTTTCTGCTAAAGAAAAGATGATTTACTTTGTGATACTGAAATATCCACATGAAAGAAATTCAATGCTGATCGGCATTATAACACTCATAAGGACAACAAATATTTTAAATTAGAGGGAGAGGCGTGGAAGGTTGTATTGCAGAAATTAAAAGATGAAAAGCAAAAGCAAAGACAATTCTTCCAAGCAGCAATAGACCTGGAAATAATGCCACTGAAGCAACTTATAAAATAGCTTATATACTCAAGAAAAAAAGGAAGTCATTCAATGATATAGAAATTGTGAAAGAATGTATTGTCGAAGTTGTAGGATGCGTAGACCCCAATGACGTTTCAAAGTATAACTGCCTCTTTGAAGGAGAACCACAACTGATCAGCAGCATAATTAGCCTTCAACTTAACAGAACAACTTCGTGCAATACTTCAAAAGGAAAATATATATTGTTCAATCACTTGGAATGAAGCAACTGATACTACTGACTTGGTGCAAGTTTTATACTTCATTCAAGTCTTAACAGAAGATTTTCTTTGCTACAAAGAGTTACTTGCTTTGGGCACTCTTGGGAACAGAACACAGGGAATTGGTATCTTCAACAACTTTCAAGATAAATGTCATGAAGTTGGACTGAATTTGGCAAATTTAGTGAGTGTTATGTCTGGATGGTCCAGCTTCCTCGACAGGAAAACTTGAAGCGTTTATTGAACAGATAAAACAAGTATTAACAGATCCAGATGCTCTCATTTCTTTTCATTGTTATCTTGCATCAGCAAAATCTCTGTGCTAAAACTACTATTTTAAGTGACACTTTGCAACAAGTTGTGAACTATATTTGTGTAAATGCAACATGGCATAGTGAGTTTCATAACATGCTAAATTTGAATGATGAGGTATTCAGTGTGTATTTGCCCTATCATTCTAAAGTGTGTTGGCTATCTCATAGGGATGGATGTTAGCCAAATTTTATTTCTGCGAGAAAAGATAGTTAAGTTTTATGAAGAACAGAATCAGCAATGTGGATGATTTCTTGCTTTTCAACCACTTATTTCTGTGAACCTACATTCTCCTACCTAACCCAAATGAAGACTCCCTTGAAGTCAAAAACGACTGCTACCCATCTAGAAGATCCACGGAAAATGCGGACCTGCATGCTGCAACCAAATATTCAAATGCTTTCCAACAAAAAGCAGATACAGCACAGTCATTAAAAGGTTAGTTAACTTTAAAATTAACAAATAGCTTTCATTTTTTGAAATTATGAAGTATATGGTAGTTAGATTTTTGTAAAAAAAAAATGTACATTTTAAAGTATATCTAATTGAAATTTGTTGAATGCAGCCTTCTTTGATTACAGCTAAATTAATGCAGCTTCCGACATGAAAAGGTCCCCACCTGTAGTCTAGAGTTTAGGTAAGTGGAGACGGACTTTAAGGCCTTCTTAGTCAGTTGTAAAATACAAACAAGAATTGAATACTTTGTGTCAGTTTAGGCTTTATTCAGCCTATGGGAACATGAGTTCCCAAAGGCTGAGGCTTTTCAATTTCAAGGTTGTGCTTAGCTTCCAACATGGTAGCTGGCTCAAGACAGGCTCAGTAAATACTTATTGAATACACAAATGAACCCTTTGTTCCTCACATCACTGCTGTTTTATTTCATAACCTGGAAAATACACCTAAATCCTTATGAGGTGGTGAAACTCTCCCTTACTGAAAAATCTGATGATAGAAAACAGTAGCAAATGGATTGAACAGTCTTGGGCCTTAGGTGCTTCTTTTATTTTGTTGTATTAACTAGTTGGGGCAAGAAGAAAACAGGCAATGAGAAGAACCTGAACCTGTATACCAGTGGAGGAGTCATGCAATTGAAATTTTCCATTATCAACCTGGAGGTTAATACTAAAACATTACTTTTCCTCCATTTGCGTGAGCATGTACCTGGACACCATTAATTCAGTTAGCCTCTAATAGTGTCATTTAGACCACACAATTAACACCTCATTAAGAAAATTAGTATGGAAATTAGATAACTGCAGAGCAATTATTGCCTGAAAGGGCAAAGTTTTAAAAGGTGGAGTTAATAGATTGGCACCTTTATTTATTAAATATTCTCTACAGACAGCATCTGCCTGGTCAGAAAAACTCACATTGTAATACAGAGAAATTTCCTGACTGCGCAAGGTCCTTCATTCCCCCAGCTGTAACACATTACTAGTCATTCAGCACGTATCCCCTAAAATAGCGGTCCCCAATCTTTTTGACACCAGGGACAGGTTTCCTGGAAGGGAGGGTCACCTCTTGGGCTCCATCTCAGATCATCAGGGGTTGGATTTTCATGGGGAGCCTGCAACCCACATCCCTCGCATGCGCGGTTTGCAGTGGGGTTCGCGCTCCTATGAGCCGTGTGATGCCGCTGCTGACCTGACGGGACTGGGGCTCCGGCAGCGGCAGCGATGCGACTGATGGGCAGCAGCTGCGGGTGCAAGTGGGGCCTCACTCACTCCTCCCCCGCCGCTCAGCTCCTGCTGTGCCTCCTGGTGCCAGTCCGCGGCCCCGGGGCTTGAGGACCATAGCCCTAAAACATTCAGAATGATATTTTTACATGCACTCATTTTATAAAATGTATCTTCTCCTTTCAGAATGAATATAGTGTTTTCTAAATTACAATATTTTGAGTTTTTGTTTGCATTGGCTATGGTTTAGACTCTAATGACTGTGGCCTTTCTTTAATTTACTTATCACATTTATTGACCTTAATACCTGCCACGTGCCAAGCTGGCCCTGGTTGTGTGGTAATGGACGATGCAGGCCTGGCCCTGCTCTTGTGGGACAGGCAGTTTAATGTGAAATTCTGGCATAAATAAAATATGCTTAATATGTATCGTGGATCTGAACTAAAGGGCCTTGGCATTAACTTAGGGTTAATTTCACCCACAAACAGATTTGTCATTAAAGTCACATTCTGGAATAGATTCAAAACTGATCTACTGGCCTAGAACTTCTGTTTATTTTTTTTAAGTCATTATTTTTTAGGACAGTTTTAGGTTCACAGCAAACATACGACACTAAAAGGAAAGCACAACTATTTCCCTATAGCCTCTTCCCCCTGCACCTGCACAACCTCCCCCATAATCAACATCCCCCACTAGAGTGGTCCATTTTTACAATTGATGAACCTACATCGACATAAAATTTTTATGCAAAGTCCATAGTTTACATGAGTGTTCACTTTGGGTGTAAATTCCATAGGCTTGGACAAACATAAAATGACATATGTCCACCATTGTAGTATCATACATAGTAGTTTTAGTGCTCCCAAAATCCTCTGTGCTGTTCATTCATCCATTCCTCCTCTCTAACCCCTCGCAGACACTGATCTTTTTAACATCTCCATAGTTTTGCTTTTTGCAGCATTTCACATAGTTGGAATAGTATGTAACCTTTTCAGACTGGCTTCCTACGTAAGGTTCCCCATGACTTCTCATGGCTGCATAGCTCATGTCTTTTTAGTGCTGGACAATTTTCCATTATCTGGATATATCAGAGTTTATCCATTCACCTACTGAAGACATCTTGGCTGATTCTAAGCTATGGAAATTATTAATAAAGCCTCTGTAAACAACTGTATGCATATTTTGTGTGGATACAAGTTTTCAACTCATGTGGATAAATACCAATGAATGTGATTGCTGGACTGTATGGCAAGAGGATATTTAGTTTTGTAAGAAACTGCCAAACTGTCTTCCAATGGCAGAACCATTTTGCATTCCCACTAGCAATGAGCAGGGTTCCTGTTACTTCATGTCCACACCAATTTTTGGTGTTGACAGTGTTTCGGGTTTCGGCCATTCTGATAGGTGTGTAGTGGTATTTCGTTGATTTAACTTGCAACTCCCTAATGACATAGAACGTTGTGCAGCTTTTCATATGCTTAATTGCCATCTATATATTTTCTTTGGTGAGGTATCTATTCAGCTATTTTGATCATTTTTAAAAAATGAGTTGTTTCTTCTCTTATTGCTGAATTTTGAAAGTTCTTTGTACATTTTGGGTAACAGTCCTTTATCAGATGTATCTTTTGCAAATATTGTCTCCAAGCCTGTGGCTTGTATTCTCATTTCCTGGACAGAGTCTTCCACAGAGCAAATATTTTTAATTTTAATGAAGTTCAGCTCATCAATTATGTTTTTCATGGATCATGTCTTTGGTATTATACAATTTACTCTTTAAGTAAAATAATGAATTACGAATTAAAAAATGCTAGGCATGCTCCCAAAACTTTACAGGGGCTCACAAAATCAGAGTTCCTGACACAGAAGCTAAACTTGCTCCATCAAAAACAAAGAAAATACATATTTGCAACATCTTGTGGAAATAACCTGTACTGCCACTTCTGAATGTACCTCTTCTTTATTTGGCCAGTTACTGGTTGCAATTATTAGATTTCTGTACAGCACATTCGACTTGGTTATTTCAAATGCCCTCTAGTCTTTCAGCTGCCTTTAACTTACTATAATTTTTTCCCAAAAGATATCACTGTAAACTTCACATCAGACTCAGTTTCACAGCATATTTTTAGGAAAATCAGAATGTTATAACTACCTATTAATATTTTAACTAAAAATAATTTGCCTCGTGTTAATGGCTGGATGTATCATTTAATAAAATTTATTATTAAAAGCAAATTAAAATGTGAAAAATTATAATATCATTGTCTTTTATTTTTTATTTTTATTTTTTATTTCAGCATATTATGGGGGTACAGATGTTTAGTTTACATATGTTGCCCTTGCTCCCCCTCCCCACCCAAAGTCTGAGCTTCAAGCATGTCCATCCCCTGGATGGTGTGCATCGCACTCCTTGTGTATGCCTATACCTGTCCCCTCCTCCCCCCTCCCCCCCTCCCCTGCCCAACATCCAATAAATGTTATTCTTATATGTGCACTTATGTGTTGATCAGTTAATACCAATTTGATAGTGAGTACATGTGGTGCTTGTTTTTCCACTCTTGGGATACTTCACTTAGTAGAATGTGTTCCAGCTCTTTCCAGGAGAATACAAGAGGTGCTATAGCACCATTGTTTCTTAAAGCTGAATAGTACTCCATGGTACACATATACCATATTTTATTAATCCACTCATGTATTGATGGACACTTAGGTTGTTTCCACATCTTTGCAATTGTGAATTGTGCTGCTATAAACATTTGGGTGCAGGTGTCTTTTTCATAGAGTGTTTTTTGTTCTTTTGGGTAGATGCCTAGTAATGGGATTGCTGGATCAAATGGTACTTCTGCTTGTATCTCTTTAAGGTGTCTCCATATTGCTTTCCACAGAGGTTGCACTACTTTGCAGTCCCACTAGCAGTGTATGAGTGTTCCTATCTCTCCACATCCATGCCAACATTTATTGTTTTGGGACTTTTTGACAAAGGCCAGTCTCACTGGAGATAAGTGATATCTCATTGTGGTTTTAATTTGCATTTCCCTGACGATTAGAGATGTTGAGCATTTTTTCATATGTTTTTTGGCCATTATTCTGTCTTTTTTTGAAAAGTTTCTGTTCATGTCCTTTGCCCACTTTTTGATAGGGTTGTTTGATTTTTCCTTGTTTATTTTCCTGAGTTCTAAGTAGATTCTATTTATCAGCCCTTTATCAGATTTGTAGCATGCAAAAATTTTCTCCCATTCTGTAGGTTGTCTGTTTGCTCTTTTGACAGTTATACTGAGAACCAAATCAAAGACTCTATTCCCTTCACAATAGCAACAAAGAAAATAAAGTACCTAGGAATATATTTAACTAAGGAGGTAAAAGACCTCTACAGGGAGAACTATGAAACATTGAGGAAGGAAATAGCAGAGGACGTAAACAGGTGGAAAACCATACCATGCTCGTGGGACGGCAGAATCAACATTGTTAAAATGTCTATACTACCCAAAGTGATCTAGAGATTCAATGCAATCCCTATTAAAATACCAACATCATTCTTCACAGATGTAGAAAAATTAATTTTACGCTTCCTATGGAACAAGAGAAGACCCCGCATAGCAAAAACGATTCTAGGCAATAAAAACAAAATGGGAGGTATCAACTTACCAGACTTCAAACTTTATTATAAGGCTGTAGTAATCAAAACAGCTTGGTACTGGCACAAAAATAAAGCCATTGACCAGTGGAACAGAACTGAGAACCCAGATATAAAACCATCCTCATATAGCCATCTAGTCTTTGACAAAGCAGACAGAAACATACACTGGGGAAAAGAATCCTTATTCAGTAAATGATGCTGGGAAAAACTGGATAGCCACATGCAGAAGACTGAATCAGGATCCACACCTTTCGCCTCTCACAAAAATCAACTCACGCTGAGTAACGGATTTAAACCTAAAGAGTGAAACTATTAGAATCCTAGAGGAAAATGTTGGAAATATTCTTCTAGACATTGGCCTAGGCAAAGAATTTATGAAGAAGACCCCAAAGGCAATCACAGCAACAACCAAAATAAATAAATGGGACCTGATCAAATTAAAAAGCTTCTGCACAGCCAAATAAACTGTCATTGTATTTTAAACTGCATAACTTAATGCCAATAGAGAATAGCTTTTAATATGTGAAAGCAAGTCACTAAAACACTATTTATCATCATCTACACATCATTCCCTGTAATATAAATTATTGACTATCTTTGGCAAGATACACATAATGAGCATAAATAGGTACTTTGTAATTAATGTCTATTTGTTTATTTGTTAAATGCTCTTATTAAAATAATTGAATTATAATTATAGTTAAACCATTTATAATACATAGTTATGAGGATCATGAATTGATCATCTTATCGGTTTTATTGCCTTGATTTGTGACCTGTCCAAAACATTCTATACACTAAAGTCAATTCTTTTCTTCTTGAGACCTCCTCCCAGCATTTTTTTTACACCATTATGCCTTGTCAATACCTTGAAGAACCCAGAGACCACCTAAGATGCTCTGCTCACCTTCCACTCATCTTGATGTACATATATGAACTGTGGTTCCTGCGGCCCCCAGAGCTCCCCAAGACTAGAGATGCTCTTCATACTCAGGTAAACTTAACTGGATTTTATTTCAGGAAATTATGGGGATATAAACATTTTCGTTGCATATTATGACTTTGCCACATCCCAACCATTATTGAGGCACGCCCTTCCCCCCTACAATGCTCATTGGAAAGCTAACTGAAAATGCATCTTTTCCTGGAACCCCTTTTTCCCTCTCCTCTGAACTCCCCTGAACTCCTGTAGCAGAATTTATCCTTTGTTATGCTCTGTTGTCTGGTAATATTAATTCCTTAATATTTATTTCTAACTGTATTATGTCATTTAGTAATATTAATCCCTTACTATGTTGTGTTGTTTGATAACATTTATAAATGTGTTCTGCCTCTCTCATTACAGCCTATCACTGATATACTTCTTCTTATCTTCAACACATGACATTATGCCTTGAACATACAAGCAGTCAAAAATTGTTATTCATTGATTCAGACAATTAATATTGATTGAGTAGCTAAACAGATTTGTACCATTTAATGGAAAACATTGTGACATTTCACTTTGCTTTATCAAATAAAAAGCCCTTGGCATTTACAGATTTAGCATTTTCCATATAATATATTTCCAAACACCACTGAAGGTCCATAATATGTAGTAATTTGCAATTATGTTGAAGCACAGATTAGAATAGTCATATGCAGCCCGTCTCAAAGATACTGTATTGTTCTCATTTAATACATACTATAATTTAGTTCTCAAAACAAACCTGTGAGTTGGGTATTACCATCCTAGTTTCATAGAAAAGGAAACTGGAGAAAATAAACTCTTCAGCTGGGTGGGAAAACAATAATTTGTGAATAACTTGGGATATGTTCCTTAGAAATATTTTTGGTCTATTGTCTTAGTGTTTTGTATCTTATTTCTAGTACAATGATTTCAATATTGTAGCTCTTAAGTGATAGAATAGAGTCTAAAGTACAAATTTACATGGAGCTAGAAATAAGGCACCTCAGATTTTTGGAATTACGAAAAGTAAAATTCATGCCTATTTTTTACGTGTATATATACACACACACACACACATATATAATTGACAGATATCACTACTATTGTAATGATAGTATTAATGTAGAAATAAATGGTAACATTTGAAATGTGGCTTTTGCACAACCTTTGGGAGGCACTTTGAAGTTCGAAAGTATTGTTCTTCAATCATGTCTGCAACTTCCAGTAATATCGTTCTATGTCTTGTTCTCAATGCAACTACCATAGAGATAACTGCACAATTCAGTGGTAGTGATAATCACATTTATTCAACAGGTTTAACATAGCAAATTTTATAGTCATAATCACAATAAAATGAAATAGAAAATGTTTTCTAAGGTTTAACCTTGAAAGCCTTTGACACCTAAGCTTGACTTGAAAATAATTTTTTATTGTGTTTGGACTGCTTGATTTAATTGGTTACATAAAAGTTTATTAGGAGACCTGTGCTAAAGTCCCTTTCTGTAAGGACTGGTTAACTTGCTTTCCTCTGTTTTTCCAGTAATTGGCCTCTCGCCTAGATAAGAATATGAGGAATAGCACAGGCCCATGAGGAACGGTATTGACATAGAAGTTTTGCAAACATATATGGCCACAGATATGTGCACCCATAAAGAATTTCATGCCTTTAACACATAAAAGTACTTCTGGACTTTTTTAAAAGAAAATGACTCAATAGAATGAAATTATCATTAGTATGAAGATATAATTACTTTATTAAAACAGCAACTTACAAAAGGTTGGTAATGGTTAGTAAGCTATGCTTCCAAATTTAATACATTGGATGTATGAAAGCAAATATAGAGTCTTTGAACAAACATTAAAATGTTTATTAGGAAATGATCAGTAAAAGTATTTATATACTAATCGATTTCTTTCCTCCGGTTGAAGTTATGTAAAATTACGTGTTTGCCTGTGTGCACATATATATACACACACAACCACACAGTGGTGTTCCTGCAATGAAAGCACACATGATTCTTGAAAACCTTCCCATTCTGAAATAAAAGGTCACACAAAAAACAGCATGACTCACAGGAACAATAGAACACTTAAAACCTATGCAACCCTGAAACTAGACTACTAATAAAAACACTAATTAGTACCTGGAGAGATGGTGTGGCAGTTCAGGGCAGCTGGAGATTTCCCTTGGACGTATTTAAAGTGCACAGAAATAGTAGAATGGGAGTGCTGAGCTGCAGGCTCTGAGAGAGCACAGCTGGACGGGGGATCTGAGCCAGCAGGGCCGCCATTACGGGGACACTGGTGAAAGCGCGACCTACACTGATGTAAATGTCTCAGGCTAGAGGCAGCCTCCCTGGGGAAGGGGCCTTAGCCACAGATACTCATTTTTAATTTTCTTCAAATAAACCTGAATTGCTTTCTGCATCAGAAATAGCCAAGCTGAAGACTGTTCTTATCCTTCTAAAGGCTTTAATCCCACTTTTCCTATTCTAATTGACCCTGGCCCCGGAATAGAGTATGAAGCAACACCACTTTCACTGTCATCATTCCCCTATTTATCAATCATGTGTGAGCTAATTAGCGTTGTGTAAACACATGTGCAACAGAATAAAGTGAATAGATGCATGGAAAATGGGGCTTATGAGGTTTGGGCTTATGAGGTTTTTCATACATATTTTCATAATATATTTTAATATATGAAATATTAATATATTGCAAAATTTAAATTGAATTTTAGTAAAATCAAATTAGACAATTTCATAAAATATGATTTAAATTTAAATTTAATGCACAGAGGAAGTAAGAGAGAGTGATATTGGTTAATGGTATAAGTCACTACTGAAAACAATTCAAAGGGTGTGTTTTCCCAGAGGCTGTAAACATTTTACATGCGGATGGCTGTTCTCCTTTCTTAGTATCAAACATGATTATGTAGACAATGCTGAAAATTTTAATACCACTTTATTTTTATGCATTAATCTTTCTACTCTTCAAAACATTATTACATAGTTGTGAAAATAACAACACACCGTATTCTTTTCAAATTCCTTACATAATCTCATAACTATAATGCAGGTGTGCCAACCATTCCAATCACATATTATGGTTATACTGAAATTTGCTTGGCCTCTGTCCTCTCTTTGCACATTGGTTGGTTCCAACTTTTATTATTATAAAAATACTGAGAAGAGTATATTTGTGTTAAAGATTATTTTTTGTTCCAATTCAAAGTATTTCTTCAGGATAAATAACGTACAGTAAGTCAACAGGTATTCACTTTTGCTTCATTCTTGATATTTTCTTCCAAATCACCACATAAAAGCATTGGTACTAATTTAAGAAGAGCATGAGAACACTAATTTCACTTCATCCTCAATGGCTTTGGGGAAATGTACCAAACTAATGGACACATTGATGATTTTAATGTCCTTGCTTTGATGAGTAAGGAGGTTAATCATTTTCCCATGTACTCATTCACAAGTATGCCCTCCTCCTGTGAGCCGTCTGTCCCAGGAGGCACACTCGTCTCTGGCATCAGTGGTGGGCACCTATGTCCACTGCAGCCTCCTGCACATGCTGTGGGAGGTGGATGAAGCCATGGGAGGAGGCATCTCCATCAGTCCTGTTGGTGCAGTGTGTACACCTGCAGTGCAGCCTCCATTCAGATGCACAGAGGAGATGTACTCATTCTGCTGATTCATCCAGTAGCCAAGAGATAACAACCCCTCCCTGTGAAACAACCCGTGGAGAAAGGAGTGTGGCTGAGTGCCGGACTTAATACTGCACTCTGCCCTGTGAAGCCATTTCTGCTCTGGGAGACATTTAATGAGGCAACATTGATACATGTGGATATTGTGAACTATGGGATCCCTGGCTCCATCTACTTTTTATCAGATTTATTTCTAGTCTGGAGACACATTATACAAGTTGCTGGGATTTTTGAGTGTGGTTTTCTCATATTGCCTTCCTTGGAGGTGTCTTTGCATCCCAGGCTTTTCCACCAGTGAGGCTTTTCCTTAGGTGCTGAAAACTGCTGGATTCTGGCATGGAATTCCAACTCCTCTCTGATGCACTGGACACGCTGAAGCGTATCTTACTTTCTCATAGTTGGAAGAGTCATTGGCTTGGGGGAAGATGGAGAAAACAGAGCAAGCTTATTGGATGGCAAGTACCCATCCAGGCTTTGAGCTACCCAAGGGGTTCAAATGGCCCAGTCATTGCTTTATTAGCTAGTAGAAATGTTGGGATTGGCGAACTTTCCATTTGGCTGTCACTTAAAGTTGTCACAGGTTAAGGACAAATGTATCACCAGTCACAAATAGCTTCATGTTTTCAACTGACATCTCCTGATGGCTATTTGATCCTCGACTACGATAAATTATCAAGATAGAAAAGACACATTTGTTTTTAAAAAAGCAAACAAAAATAAACACACTATATTACTTAGGCTTTTTTGTAGAAAACAACATGGCACATGATTAGTAACGTCCTGGTACTATGAAAGTTGGCTTTTCCCCATTTAGAATGCTCGGTCTTCTCTGACTTTCCTCTCACCCTCCTTTTCAGTTTCCTTAATTTTTCCGATTTCTACTGAAATAGTAATAAAATGATTTTGAATTTATTCTTTCTTTTTGCCTGCATAATAGACTATTGATAGGAATGAGGCAGTTTATAAATGTGATGAAATTTATTTCATTTCCCTTAAAACACATGCACATACACTCATAGATATATAGATACATAGTCTATATTTAAGTAAAAATATCACTTTCAAATATTTTCTCTGTTTATCATATTATTTATTCTTTTTTATTTTTAAAATTTTGTCCTTTAATTATTACAGATTATATATATTTATATACAACTGTGGTGTATGTATAAAATGTGTATTAATTAATTCAGACAAATTGGGGTAACCATCACCTCAAGCATTTTTCATTTCTTTGTGTTAAGAACAGTCCATTCTATTCTTTTAGTTCCTTTAACGTACACCCTAACTTATTGTTGATTATAGTTACTTTGTTGTAATATCAAATACTGTTTATAGTATCTAAGTATATTTTGCACCCATTACTATAATCACTTTATTCCCCCTCCATACTAAGCTTCCCAGCTTCTGGTAACCATTATTCTACTCTGTCTCCATGAGATCAATTGTCTTAAAATTTGGCTGCTATGTATGAGTGAGAATATGTGAGATTTCTTTCTGTGCTTACTTAACATAACATTCTCCAGTTCCATCCATATTGCTGCAAATTGCAGGATTTCATTGTTTTTATGGTTATATAATACTCCATTGTGTGTATGCACCACAATTTCTTTATCCATTCATCCACTGATGGACACATAGGTTGATTCCAAATCTTGGCTATTGTGAATAGTGCTGCAATAACTATGAGAGTGCAGATATCTTTTCAATATACTGAATTACCCTTCTTTGGATACATACCCAGTGGTGGGATTGCTGGGTTATACGGTAGTTCTATTTTTAGGTTTTGGAGGAATCACCATACTGTTCTCCATAGCGGTTGCATAATTTACATTCCCTTCAACAGTGTACGAGGGTTCCCCTTTCTCCATGTCCTTGCCCACATTTGTTATTGCCTGTCTTTTTGATAAAAGCCATTTTAACAGGAGTGAGACGACATTTTAGTTTTACATTTGCATTTTTCTGATGACTAATGACATTTATCATTTTTTCATATACTGGTTGGCCATCTGTATGTCTTCTTTTGAGAAATGTCTATACAGATCCTTTGCCCATTTTTTAACTGGGTTACTTGATTTCTTCCCATTGAGTTGTTGGAGCTCCTTCTACAGTCTAGTTATTAACCCCTTATCAGATGCGTAGTTTGTGAATATTTTCTTCCATTCTATGGGTTGTCTCTTCACTTTGTTGATTGTTTCCTTTGCTGTGCAGAAGCTTTTTAGCTTGATGTGTTCCCTTTTGTCCAATTTTGCTTTGGTCGCCTGTGTTTTAGGGGTATTACTCAAGAAGTTCTTGCCCAGACTAATGTCCTGAAGCATTTCCCCAATATTTTCCTTTAGAAGTTCCATGGTTTCAGGTCTTAGATTTAAGTCTTTAATCCACTTTGATTTCAACTGTGCATATGGTGAGAGATAAGGTTTCTCTAGATGTAAGATCTATTGCCTCCAAACAAGGATGTTTTGACTGCTTCCTTTCCAATTTGGATGCCCTTTATTTTTTTGTCTCGTCTAATTGCTCTAGCTAGAACTTCCAGTACTATGAATAACAGTGGTGAGAATGGGCATCCTTGTCTTGTTCCAGATCTTAGAGGAAAAGATTTCAGTTTTTCCCCATTCAGTATGATACTAGCTGTGACTCTGTCATATGTGGCTTTTATTTGCCTCAAGTTATGTTCCCTCTATACCCAGTTTTTTGAGAGTTTATCGTGAAGGATGTTGAATTATATGACTTTGTCCTTCATTGTGTTGGTACGACGTGCCACATTGATTGATTTGTGTATGTCGAACCATCCTTCCTTCCCTGGGATGAATCCTACTGGATCAAGATGAATACTCTTTTTAATGTGTTTTTGAATTTGGTTTGCTAGTGTTTTGTTGAACATTTTTGCATCCTGTCCTTCTCGAGAAGGATTCCCAGATATTTAAAGAAAATTGAGGGTTGTGATCTAAGTCTTTAGGCCCTACAGCCATATCAGCACTGTAGGTGCCAAAAGACCAGTAATGCCGTGACCCTTGCAAACTCCTGGAGGTATCACGTTGGGTAAGAAACTGGAGAATTCCTTTAATTACCAGGCAAAATCTCTCACTCTCTTCCCTCACTCTTGGTGCTGGGCTGCTGTATTTGGGGAGGAGTGACATGGGCACTCCCTCATGGCCACCGTAGCTGGGACTGTGCCACGTCACACTTGAAGCCAGCCCAGTCTCACCCAAAGCCGGTGGTGACTGCTGCCTGGCTACCTCTGATGTTTACTCAAAGCCCAAGGGCTGTTTAGTCAACAGGTGGTAAATCCCGACATGACTTCAAGACAGTGGGGTTCCTTCTGGCCCAGTGTGGGTCTAGAAATGCCATCCAGGAACTAAATTCCAGAATCAGGGGCTGCAGGAGTCTGCTTGGTACTTTATTTTACTGTGGCTGATCTGGTACCCACATTTCAAAACAAAGTCCTCTGAACTCTTCCCTTTCCCTTCCCCAAGCAGAAGACTCTCCCAGAGCTGCACTGCCTGGAGCTGGGGGAAGAGTGACACAGGAACTTGCTTGGCCGCTGCCACTGGTGTCTCACTGGGTCACGTGCACCTCAAGTCCACTTGCTCTGAGCCAGCACAGCCGTAAGAATTGCCCCAGGAGGGTATCCTTTGTGGCCTGACTGCCTTAAGAATTTATTCCAGGTCCTAGGCCGCTTTTTATCAGTGGGTGGGTGGTTGGGCCAGCTGGAGCTGGGGTTTCAGGGAGCAGAATTTCCCTCTGGCCTGGCTGGACTAAATGCTCCCTCCATGGACGCCACCAGAATTCTGCCCTGTGCTGTGCTCCCCTG
>RJWJ010015400.1:0-36258 GCA_004363605.1 Indri indri | reverse complement strand
CTCCCTCACCCAGCTCTCTACTCTTTCTTCCTTCCATAGCAGTTATCAGTTCCTAACATAGTGTAGCTTACTTATTTATTATAGTCACCGTCTACCTTCACTAGAACCTAAACTCCACAGGGCTGGGATTCTTTGTTTTGTTCATGGTTATATCACAAACACCTTGAACTGTGCCTGCCAATACTTGGTACTCAATTAACATTTATCAAATGAATGGGCAAAATTTCCACTGAGGAATTGGAGTATAAGTTGGGCTTAAAATATTAATGAGAATGGAAGGAGTTGTATTTTTCATGTTTTCATATAATCAGTTCACAGCATATTTGTAAAGTTGGTTGTGAGCTATGAAGTGCTATACAAATGGAAGTTGCCTTAATTTTAGGAAGCATAATTATAAACCTAATTTTACAAGCTTCTTCTTGTTTGAACTATCTTTCTCTTCCCTCCTAATTCTCTCCTTCGAATTCAACGTGAAGGGGATTCATTCTTCTATTCTCCTTAAATGTGAGTACAGCAGTAGGAAACCAAGGATGTTTACATTCAGACCAGAGGCAACTGGAGGAGAGGCTAAAATCCAATGAGCAAAGCCCTGATATGAAGGTTTCCTTTCTTCTACTTGTTGTTAGGGTAGGTCCCTGACTTGAGTTAGGAATAAATTTTTTTTGTTTGTTTTTAACCCAGGACAAACCACTTCCCTGTCTTTAAGAAGAAGTAGTGAAACTTTTATATATTAATAATCCTCAGGATTTCATGCTATGCTCTCTGCCTCAATTTCCCTCTCCCCCACCTCTCTCTCTCTCTCTCTCTCTCTGTGTCTCACTGTCTCACACACAGACACATACATACGTACACATGCACAGACTTTATCTTGAGAGCACATGAATTCTACTCTCCAAATATCTTAACTTATATTCTGAGTCTTCAGCACTCGAGATTGGTCTTCATGCACTTCAATTTCTTGTGGCTGATTCACTGTAGCCGATTACTGACTTATATAATCACTTCAGTTTCCTAGCAAGAAAATGACCGTATTCGGACCCTAAACTAAAGAGCAAAATTTCAAGAAGTGACAATTATTTTTCCTTCTGGAATCTTGGCATTTTTCTCATTAAAAGAATAAGGTTTTCAAATGGAAACTAATGAACCAATCATCCTACCCAGGTTTAATGTCACAATTTAAACGCCAATGATGTTAGTTGTTTGACTGCTGGCTACTTTTAGTAATGTCCCTCCTTTTGGTGCTTGCTGGAGGCAAATCACAAGAGATAACAGATACTTTCCATGTTAGACCAAGAGTCGAAATTTATAGGAAGTTTCTATGCTCAGCACTTGCCCTTAATTGATGACTCATTTGCCCTTGACCTAACCTGTATAAGATTCAAGGGAATGAGATGAATCCATAAGTCCACGGAGATATTGATAATCTTCACCTTGAAGATGGTTATATTTGGGAAAGAAAGGATTCAGTTAATTCAGTGAAAATATTATAATGCCCTCCACCATGTAAAATGCATAATTTTAAAAAATAATAAGCTGTAAAATAAAATTTATGTCCATTGAAATTAAGATAATTTTATTTTAGATACTGATTGCAAAATAGACTGATCCACTGATTAAAGCATGGTCTCAGTCTCTCTCTCCCCTCAGCTTTGCAGCCCTCTGAGCAGGCTCTTAGTCTATCTGTTAAGTAATTCAGAACTGAAAGGATTAGAAATATAATTAAGGAGCTACAGAAAAGACACATCATTGAGCATGAGAAACAAATCATAAGGAGAAGGATATCACAATGGGAAGTGCAAGGAAGAGAACAAGAAAAGAATTTAAAAATTGAGAAAATTTGGTAGAAATTGCAACTTATGAAATGACTAAAATTGGTTAGAGTGTGTGTGTGTGTGTGTGTGTGTGTAAATCAAAATCCAAAATATTAACAGTGATTACAGATGAATTTTTCTCTCTTTCTTTCTACTTTGCACTTTCAAATAGTCTTCGGTGATCACATCATACTGCTTACTGAGCACATACCATATGCCAGGTAGTGTTCTAAGCACCTTCTGTGGGTTAACTCAGGTATTCCTTACAGTAACCTTAGAGTCGAGCATGGGCATCATGCCGTCCACACAGATGAGGAAACGGACAAGAGGACGCTAGCGGGGGTCACATAGCTGTCAGCTAGACCAGGACTGCACCCCAGAGGCTGAGCTCTTAAGCATCCTTGTCTTGTTGCCAATTCTTGATTATGCTCTATTTTCTTAACTAGCAAAAAGGAGGAACTGGGGAACAGACTGGATAAAAGAGATCAATATGACAGGGGATTTCTTATGTGGAAGTAAATGAGATGATGTCCAAATTCAGAGTATTAGAGAAATTGTGCAAAGTGGGAGTTTGTAAGCTTCCTGGAGAAAGAGACAATATGTTTAAATTATATGTAGAATTTCAAGGTCCTAGAACATTCTACAGAGTACCTATCAGACAGGCAACACATATTTACTGAAAGAATTGTGTGGGGTGATGGGTAGCAACTCCTTACTCAGTCCTACCTAATGGTAGGTAAAAGTTCTGGTTCCTTACATGAATCAAGGCAGTGGCATCAAACTGTACTTGAGGCGTTCTATTCTTTTTTTTTTTTTTTTTTGAGACAGAGTCTCACTCTGTTGCCTGGGCGTTCTATTCTTATGGCCACACACTCACGATAAAAACAAAACCAACAAACAAGCAAACAAATGCTAGTTTCACTTGAGAATGTCTTTGATGAAGCAGTATAAAATACTAACTTTCTAAATTTCAAACTTTAGGTATCTTTTTATTATTCTGTGTAACAAAGCGGGAAGTACACATGCTTTGACTGCGTGCTGAAATACAGTGATTGCCTCAAGGAAAAGTACCGTGCGATTGTTTGAGTTGAGGCTGAACTAACCACTTTTTTCAGATAATTATTTTTTACCTGAAAGAATGACAGAATGACAAACTATGTGTTCAGACTTGAGTGTTTGGCTGACATCTCAAAAATAGTCTCAGTGTAAGTCTATTACCTCCTGATGGTATTTGCTGCCAATGACAAAATTTGAGCTTTCAAGAAAAAATGAAAATTTTTGAAAACTTGTATTCACCACTATTGACAACTTTCTAATACTTAAAAGTTTGTTTTCTGAAGAGACGGATGGGAGATATTAACAGATATGATTTTTGGTAATGTATCATGAAGGATGTTAACATTTGGAAGATCTGAATAACTCAGTCAGCCAATATTTCCAAATGCTAATGCATGACGTTAAAAATCACACACAGGTAAAAGATCTATTCAAAGTGTAAGACAGGCCTACGGATTTTAATGTAGCAGAGAAAGTTCATTGTATGATTTCAGTTTCCACATTGCAATTAACCTTTAAGAAACTACCACTTGTAGAATTTTGGTGCAGTATCAAAGAATATCTACAATTATCTGAAAAGACTATGAAAATACATTTTCATTTTCCTTTTCCAACTATCAGTGTGAAGCAGGATTTTCTAACCAAAATAACATTTTGTAACAGATTGAATGAAGAAGCAGATACAAGAATCCAGCAGTCATCTGCTAAGCCAGACGTTAAAGAAAACTGCAAAAATGTAAAATAACACCATTCTTCTCACTAAATCCTTTTGTTTTGGAAAATTTAGTTATTTTTTTGTTTTAAAATTATGTTAATGTGAAATGGGTTTATAATTATTATTTTAAGTGAATCATAAATAAGTATATTTTTAAATTTTTTCATCCCTAATTTTGAATATGGTATATATCAATAGATATAACCCACCCACATACAGCTCAGGGCTTCAATAATCTGAATATTAAAGGGATTCTGAAAACAAAAATTTTGAGAACCACTGCTCTAGAAAAATCACTACAGAAAAATAATGGAAAAAGAAATATCGATCAATGAAACAAAAGGAAACAAAAATAAAAATGATGATATAACATAGGAAAAATAAGACTTTATATAACGGCAATTGCAATAAGTGAAAATGAGTTAATCCCACCTTCAATACTTTCAAACTGATTAAAAACAAACCAATATTGTTTTATAAGCACCCATGATACATAAGAAAAATGACCATATGAGAGGCCACTAAGCAAAACTCTACACATTTCAAAGAACTCTTATTAGGCCACATTGTCTGACCTCAACATAGTTAAATTTTAAACAAACAAAAAAGATGAAAATTAAAAATTATATGTTTGGAAATTATAACATACTCTTTAAATGCTCACAGGTAAAAGAATAGCTCTTAAAGGAAATATTCTGAAAATAAGAAGTCAGTGACAAAATACATACTATATATTGTGAGATAAAGATAAATCAGCACTTAGGGGTAAATTTCCAGCTTTAACTGCTTATATTAGAAAGGAGTAAAGGCTAAAAACTTAAAGGGCTAAGCATACCACATGTTAGAAAAAAATAAAAGAGTTAACCCAAAGAACATGGAAAGAAGGATGTAATAAAGATAAAAACAGAAATTAATAAATAAAGACACAATAGAAAGGGCAATTTAAGACAAAAGTGGGTTCTCCGAAATGGCAAAGAAAACAAACTAGCAAAAATAATCAAATATTAGAAAAGAAAAGGGAGATAATTTTAGATGCAGCACACATTTTAAAAAGAGACTATTATGAATCTCTTTATGCTAATAAATTTGAAAACTTAGACAAAATGGAAACATTTCTAGAAAAAATATAAATAATCAAAACAGATTCAATTATTTCGAAAGAGAAAAATAGTAACTACTCAGTGGAGAAACCTGGCAGCTACTACCTTAGCCAAGTGATGATGGTACGACAAACCCCAGTGGAGGGGCATTCTACTACATACCTGACAATTAACGACTATCGTATCAACAGAGTTAAAACGAATGAATGAGTATGTGAGTAAACAAATAAATAAGGTTACGAACCAGAAGAAAGGAAAGAAAAATAAAAATAATTAACTTCTGAAGGTGAGACTGTGAGTGATTTGTCTTTATTTAGTAATTTTTAAAAAAATATTACTTATGGCTGGGCATGGTGGCTCATACCTATAATCCCAGCATTTTGGGAGGCCAAGATGGGAGGATGGCTTAAGGCCAGGAGTTCAAGACCAATATAGCAAGACTCCATCACTACAAAAAAAAATTTGGTTTTAAATTAGTTGGTGCGGTGGTGCACGCCTATAGTCCCAGCTACTTGGGAGGCTGAGGCAGGAGGATTGCTTGAGCCTAGGAGTTTGAGGTTGCAGTGAACTATGACTGTGTCATTGCACTCCAGCCTGGGAGAGAAAGACCTTGTTTCTTTAAAAAAAAAAAAAAAATATATATATATATATATATAGTTTATGCAACTGAATACAGACAGAAGAAAAGACCATTTAGGTGATAGAGGATTGAACTAAAGAAAGGAGCTGGGGGGAACTAATAAGTTTGGGTATTCTCCGTGGCATCCTGAATTCTTAATTTCCCTTCCTCTGCTCCATGCATAAAAGCATGATCACAGTAATCTTTATGCAATACCCCAGGCTTCTACTATACAACTTTCTCTCTGCACCTGTATCGAAAAATCCTCTGACTCCTTTTAAGAATAGACTTCTATTTTGTGGACCCAACTAGTCTATGACCAAAACGCCTATTTAGAAGGGAAATGAATGTCAAAAAAGCAACTCATATTTCATGCAACTGCAATTTCAGAACTACTTACAGGTAGATGTAAACTCTGTGTGTGTGTGTGTGTGTGTGTGTGTGTGCGCGCGCGCGCGCGCACGCGCGCACTGTGAACTTGTAAAGCTTGCAATGTCCTGAGTATAACTTGTTTTTGTGTCTATAAATAGAATTGTAGAATGCAAGTGCTGAAAGAAATCATCATGATTATCCACTCCAAACTTCTCATTTTACAAATGGGGAAAAAGATTACACCATTTCCCTGAGATTACACAGTTATCTTTGTTAACACTGAAATGAATAAAGGACAAACTTCTAGAAGACACAGGGGACTGGTTCCAGGACCTCTGAGGATACCAAAATCTATGAATGTTCAAATCTCTTATATAAAATGGTGTAGTAGTTGCACATAACCTATGCACATCCTCCCATATACTTTAAATCAGAAGTCTCTAAACTTTTTGGCACCAGGGACCATTTTCATGGAAGACAATTTTTCCACAGACTGGGGTCAGGGAGATGGTTTCAGGATGATTCAAGCACATTACATTTATTGTGCACTTTATTTCTATTATTATTACATTGTAACATACAATAAAATAATTATACAACTCACCATAGGTTGGAGACCCCTGCTTTAAATCATCTCCAGATTACTTATAACACTTTATATAATGTAAATGCTATGTAAATAGTTTTTACACCGTTTTTTATTTGTATTATTTTTATTGTTGTATTGTTATTTTTTATTGCTTTTTCACAGACTAGTTTCCATCCATGGTTGTTTGGATCCACAACAGCAAAACCTGTGGATTCAGAGGGCCAACTGTACACTGTTGGCTAATTTGAAGTGCTTGTGAACACATGAGCACTCTTCTATGACAAAGTGAAAATTATATACATCTTCGTGCAAAAGTCTCCCTCCTCCACCCATGTCCTTGCCCTTGATTCACCCTCAATTCATTGAAAAAACCTTTACTGAGTTCCTGTGGTATGACAGGCTCTGGTCTAGGTGCAGGGGACACAGTGCTCACCAGGCCAAACTAAGTCTCTGCATTAGGGAGAATTTCATTCATTCATTTGTTCCATCAGTCAGTCAAGTAATTAGCAGAGCTTCTGCTAAAAGCTAACAAATATCATACTTTGGGGTCTTTTTTTCAGAATAGGCTCTAATCCTTAGATATGTAAGCCCAGGTATAAAGATGTACTAGAAAATTACATCATGGAAGGTATGTTTTGTCATATACTGGAAGCACAGCTACTTAAAAATCTTGAAAATTTAGATCACATTCATTCAACAAGTCTTAACTGAGCACCTACTATGAGCTGGTACTGCTCTGAGTACTGGGATACAGTGATGAAAAAGAGACTCAATCTCTGTCCTGGTGAAGCTTTGACAGATGTATATACAACTGCAGATGTGACAAGTGTCAATGAAGAAAAAGCATGAGGTGCTATGAGAGAATACATCATGGGGATCTTGCAGCTGCCGTGAGCACCTCACAGACCTCCAACTACAGACAGCATAATGGACCAGGGATCCCGCTGGTTGTTTCTGAAATCTATGCCCACTCTTGTCTGGGGGCCACACTTCTCCATGGGCTGCTCTGAGGCAGTGATTGTGTATGGCAGCACTATCAAAGCAGGCACATTCTTGGGAGACTGGGGACTCCTCTGATGGCTGACATTGACTCAAAGACCCCCCACCCCCACACCATGGCCTTGCTGAACCTTCTTTAGACCACATGGCAGTTTTGGAGGCTTCCTCCACTCAACATTCCCTCCTTCTCTCCTCCACTCCAGGTCACACTTGCATCGTGGTCTGACAGCTCTCCCCACCTTTGTCGGCTCCCCCCTTATTTTTTTCTCATAGGGGGTTCCCCTAGTAAGATTCTTGCATGTTTAATCCCATCTCAGAGTCTTCATCTCTGAGAACCCAGACTAACACAAGATCTAATTTAGATTTTGATGGGGCTGCTTAGGACTGGGAAAGTGACACGGAGACTTGCAGAAGGAGGAATTAGTCACACGGGAGAAAAGGAAAAGGGGAGGTGAAGAGGGCTTTACTGGAACAGTAACACACTGGAACTGCATGTGCCAGGTGCCTGAGACAGGATGGAACTTCTCCCAGTCAAAGAACTACATGAAGGGCAGTATAGCTGGACCATAATGTTTCAAGAGGGAAGAGAGCAGTGTCTGATGAAGCTTAAGAGATAGGCAGAGGCAAGATTATGCAAGGATTTGTAATTCATTTTTAGGATTTTAAATTGTATTCCAAGTGCAAGGGGTAGGTGTGCAGGGTCTTTAGCAAGGGAACAATTTAATCAAATATGTTTCAAAAAGATTACTCTGGCTACCATGAATCGGCTGGATAGAGAAAAAGGTTGGAGACCAATAAGACAGCTACTAAAATGGCCCAGGTAAGATAAATTAAGAATTATTTTCTACATAATGAAAAAATATCATTTTTATAGAGTTTCCCTTAAGATTCTGTAACCCTTTTCTTTATCTCAAGGCAGTCAATCTTTTCTGCCTTACTCTTTGGTTATTTAGGAACAAGTCTTAACTTTTACTGTCTTTGTATAAGTGGTATCATGTCTTACTCAATTTGTAATCTCACATAGCATGTGAATCAGCCTATAGTCTTCAAGATTAACAGATATTCATTGGTAAAAATGTTAGAATCTACCTCCACCTTTAAGAGATAAGGAAACAGATTAGTGGCTTACAAAGGTTACATAAGGAAGTAATGGGAAAGTTCGTAGAAAATCTATGCAAAACACATTGATTATGCAAGATGTCCCTTCTGTAAAATGAAATAGGGCAAATAAAAGGACTTATAATGAATTTGACCTAAAACAAAAATTCTGGAAATAATAAAAGCCAAATAGGGGGAGGGGAACAGAGGGGAGAGGTCAAAACCTACTGCCTCACAGGTACAATGAACATTATTCGGGTGATGGGCACACTTACAGCCCTGCCTTAAGCATTATAAAAGCTATCTACGTAACAAAAACACTTGTACCCCCTTAACATTTTGAAATTAAAAAGCCAGTTAAACTTTGGTTTACCTGCTTAGAATTTAGATGGGCTTCTGAGGAAAATACCAGAAAAATAAGAACGAATGATTTATTTTTCCTCTTGTGGGACAACGGTCAGAAAGCACTCAAAGTACATCTTCTGGTCCTAGATCTGGGCTTGGATTTAAAAATCTTCTCATTTAAAAATTGCTTCTCAATAGTGAATACAAGGAAAAGAACCCTTTTATTTATATATGTGTATGTCATGTGAATGTACATGTTCATATATCTTCATATACAAGGGCCATCCAGAAAGTATCCAGCCATGTAATATGTTCTGGTTATATTAACAATGGCTGGATACTTTCCAGACAGCCCTCATATACATACATGTGTGTGTGAAATATACTTAAAGTTGGGGTGGGGTGCGTGTGATGTGGGTGAAGGGGTCAGTGTGGGAGGGAAGAAGTGAAAAAAGAAAAAGGTGGAGAAGCCACAAAAAACACAGTGTATGACATGATCATTTTTATGCATTTATATAAATGATGTGTGTATATAAAATTTTATACAGTAAGGAAATTTTAAAGGAATGAAGGAGGGAATGAAGAAAAGAACAAAGAGAGAGAGAAGGGAGGGGATTGAAAGAACTTCTCTTCCAATAAATGAGGCAGGGCATGTAGTTGAGGTGTTTTATTTCATTTGTGTGTTGGCTTATTTAAATTAGACCCTTACTTGAGACCGTTAAAATAAATTCCAGGCAATTTTTTAGTTTTTTCATATATAACCATACAAAAAAAATAGAATGATATGTAGATAAATCTTTAATCTGATCTTGGATTTGGGAAGAATTATTTAAGTATAAAGACCATGAAAAAAATCAATGAAGAAAAATGGATAACTTTGACCACAAAACTGAAAACACCTAAAAAGGAATAGAGATTTAAGTGAAAGGCATCAGAGTGAGGCTGTGTTACAAACCTTCTCTCCCCTAAAACCTAACAAAAATGGACAGAATAGTACGTGTGTATGTGCACGTTCACGTGTCTAGAAAACTTACCAGATGCACAGTGAAGGTGCACAACCCTGTGTCTACATTCCAGCAAATGGGGCTAAAGGGAAGAAACAGAAGATTCTCTACAAATATGCCTCACAGAGGGCAGCACAGGAGACAGAAGTTACATCAACCAATTAGGTGGAGTTTTTGCTAATATCCCCCCAATATGGAGAGAAGTCAAAGTGGGGTGAATAACAGCTTAGAAAACTCTTTGAGATAAGTCATTACCTCCACCATCAGACTTTAGCAGAGATGAGAAGAACCTGGGGTCTTGTAGTCTGGGAGGGAAAAGAAACACAGAACCATCTCCACCAGGTAGAGCTAAGTGTCGTTAGCTAAGAGTGAATCATTCTGTATTGAAGGGACGTTGATTAGTGTGTAGAAGGGTAATACGCTGTATCAGTGATGAGCGGGCAGGCACTGGCAAAAATAGCTAAGGTGGGGACAAGGAGCCTGCGGAATGGTCACGTCTTATAACCAGACACGCGGGGAGAGACCAGGACATGGGTGGAGTTCCACCAAACGAGCAGGCGATTGATTCTGTGCGGGCACCACTCCTGGGTGCCCGGGCACCAGCTCCCCTTCCCCATATTAATGGTTCCCTGATGGGAGAAGTCACATGCAGGTAGAGGAAGTGACAATTAGAGACAGGGCAGTACGTGATGTGGGGAGGTTCAGGCAAAGGGAGCTACACCATGGACAAAGCATCAGATCAGGGACACGAGCCTGCGTTGCAGTGAGGAAGACCGTGTTGGGCCTCAGAGCTCTAGAACTTCTAGGACCCTGAAGACACGTGGCCTCTCTGCTGGCCGTGTGACACGGTCAGTGTGAGCAAGCAAGGTGTTGGTGAGCCCAAGTTGCCTTGTCTCTTCCACCTGGTCCTGCATGAAAATGTGGCGCGCTCTCTCCCATCTCCACTCACGGCGAGCGGGTGCTAGCCAAACACGCCTGTCAGAAAAAGAGGTGGGGTTGCAGGAGACAAAGCTTTCCAGGAATTACATTAAATAGCTGCTTAATTACAACACTTGTGATGCTTGCATCAGAAGACTTCAAACAGACTTGAAACTCTGAAGAAAAAACAAATCTCGGTGTTATACTTTGTATATTTTTGATGCTCTGTGAAAGCCTAGTCTTGCCCTGTCTCTGAAGAAAATGAGTCTTTTTTAAAACTTACACAGACTCCCCAACAACTGTTAGAATATTGCCCAATCAAAGTGTCCTGTGGAGCAGAATCAAATACAATGTACGGCCTGATTTCTTTGATGGCAAGAGACCACTCTAGACTGAGAGTCAGCACAGCTCTTTGCCCTGGTGGCTTTTGTGACTTGATTGGGGTTATCGGGGCAGCTTTCAGGACACCTTCCCTGCCCTCTGTTGTCCTGGGGGCTCAGGCCCATCCAGAGGGGCTAGGCTGAGTGGAGGAAAGAGCCATCAGTAAATCACCCCTAGAACAGAATAGAAGCTTAATAGAACTGAAAACAAAATGGTATGTAAATGCAATGATACCCTGTGAAGGGGGCGGTGGTTGAGGGGTACTGAAACTAGGAAGGGGGCAGGGAGAAGACGGAATGAAGTTTCACAACAGATTTCCACTGTGAACTATTAGCATGGCCCCAACACCCTCAGGTACCCCTTACTTGTAACCCCGGTGACTGGGAGGTGTGAGAGTGGAAACAGGAGATGAGAACAAGGAAGTGACTGCCCCCAACAGGAGCAAAAGCCCAGGACTCCACAGTCGAGTAGGAGACTGACCTAAAACCCAAAGGTATCCCCGCAACAGGAAGAGGATGCTTCCTGCAGACATGGAGAGAACTCGATACAGAACATGTAAGCAAGGTACACAAGGCCACACCGAGCTTTTCCATCCCTCCCCGTCTTCACATGCCCAGACTTCACGCTGGCCTTGAAAAGCCATGCAAGCAGGCCTCAGATGGCAGGAAGACAGAGAAGAAATAATGCACACATACGAGGGGGGCGTGGAAGAGCCAAACCTTTATCTTCCTGGCTGGAAGTTGATGGATGGCACCTACAGTGGACAGATCAAGAAAGAACAGTGCTTATTATGGAGATGGATCGGGTAGACAAGAGCATAAAGAGGCCAGAAAGTCCAGCATAGGTGCCTCCAGAGACAAGAATCCAGAGAGAAGAGTAGGTCTTAGGAAACTGCTATTTTTCACAAATCTTTTTTCATATTATTTGACATTTTAAAACTACATACATTTCTTTGATAAAAATTCAAATTACATTTTAAGAAAGTACCATGTGGGTCATATGCAACATGTCTGCAGCCCAGAGGCAGCCTGTGGGTGGTTGCCAGTTTCCAACCACTAAAGTACCAGACTTCTGGAGGGAGACATGGGGCAAATGGCACAGGAACCTCCTGGGAAGTAGGAGACCAAGGTCCCAGGGGTTCCCTCTCAGGACACAGGCAGTGAAGCATGAGGTGAAATTCACAGACGGTGGGGTCAACCCACAGGTCCCAATCCCAGCTCTGCTGCCTGTCAGCTCTGTGCCCTTGGACAAACCACTGAGCCTTTCTGTGCCCCCATTTCCTCATCGACCTTCAGAGGTGTGATCTAAGAATGAATTAATACATGTACAGTACTTAGAAGGGTCCCTGTGACACACTGCATACTATCGCTATATAAGCTTATTAACATTAACATTATTTTAAGGCTCAATATTATTAAGCTGGTAGTCTCAACACCAGTCAGCTGGGAAAAGATTCAAGGAGTTTCTAATGGGAAATTTACTGGTAGAAGAGGAAGTTTGGGCTGACGCCTTAGATGCAATCCCCAGGTTTTCCTGGACACCTACCTGCTTGATGCTCGAAATCGCTCCTGACCCAAGCACGGCACCATGGGTGTGCCTCAGTAGGGGAAAAGGACTGTGTGTGAGAAACATTTAAAGTGCCTCTCATTGACATCTGAAAATTTAGCACCCACCAGACAACATGCCTTGGTTTTCAACAGACTCCAGAAGGACAGCAAAAGCAGAAACGGCAGGAGAATACAGACTTCCTGGTCCCGGTTTACATTTATGTCCTTGGCTGTATTGTAATCAGGACTGAAACCCAGACTTAAGGAAGCCTCTAATTCATGATCTTATCCAAGAAGAGACAGGACCCTGGGAGAGGGACAGGGGAGAAAGGCGTTCTCAGGACGAGAGGGAGAAGGGATGTTGAACGGCTTAATTTAACCATTAAAGAGAATTTTTTAGTTTGTAAGCAAAGCTGATGAAGCAGGACAGGTGGTTGCACACACGACCACGTGTATAATATCCATGCATGTGCGTGTGTGTGCGTGTGTGTACGTGGAGAGAGAGCGAGTGCGAGAGCTAAAGAGAGAGAGAGAAAGACAGCAAGGAGAAGAAAGGGAAAGAGGAACGAAAGGAGGAGGAGGTGGCAGAGGACGGGGAGGAGCAGGGAGTAGAGGAAGGAGGAGAGGAGGAGAGAGAAAAAGACCCATTGCGGCCAGCACGGTGCCTCACACCTGTAACTCTAGCATTTTCGGAGTGTGAGGCGGGAGAATTGCTTGAGGCCAGGAGTTCAAGACCAGCCTGAGCAAGAGTGAGACCCCATCTCTATTAAAAAATAGAAAATAGTAGCTGGCCATGGTGGCACGTGCCTGTAGTCCCAGCTACTAGGGAGGCTGAGGCAGGAGGACTACCTGAGCACAGGAGTTTGAGGTTGTAGTGAGCTAGGATGGCAGTCTGGTCTTCAAGAAAAGAAAAGGGCAGGTGGGGAGCACAGAAATGGTACTTAAAGTTTGAGACTCTCTCCCTCAAATACAAACAGCCCCAGCCCAACATTGTTCTGCCTAAACATCTCTAGAAACAAGGCACTACCTTAAAAAGCTATTCATTCCACTAGTAGAAAGCTCTAATTGTTAGGAAGTTTTACTCTGAGGCAGCCACTGCAGTGTACATTGCTGCTCTCCAGCCGCAGGCAGGGTGACTGCCCAGGGGCCCAGCCGCAGCATTGGCACCTTGGCACGACAGCCAGGACTCCTGCGGCTGCTCCCTGCCAGAGGCTGGACTGGACCAGACTCTCAGGCAGACACAGGAGTCCTCTGATGGCCCAAAGTAGAGGACTCCCAGGGCTTTGAGAGAGCTTTCTTAGACTGCTGGGATGAGAGAGCTTCCACCCATCTCTCCTTCCTCTCTCCAGCACTTGGCTGGAATCGTCTCAGGGTCTGGGGGCTTTTCCTCACCCAGCTTCCTGCCTACATTCCTTCACAGAAACATCCCCCTAATAAGATTCCCACATGTTTACTCTCATCAAGGGTCTGCTTCTGGGATCGTCAGGACTAACACATAAACTAAGACAAATCCTTTCATTTCCACCTGTCCGTCCCAGTCCTATCTACAGGAATCACTGCCTAAGTCGCCTCTACTGTGGCCCCAATTTTTCTAGTCGAGCGTCCATAAAGACACAATGAGTTGTTCTGTGTGTGTGTACACGCGTGTGCGTGTCAATGTATTAGTATTTGTATGTGGGTAAGGGTGGGGCTGGGGTAAAGGGAATGGCAGGAGAGGTAAAATCTGATGAAGAAAGGGTACCAAGACAGAACCACCGACACAAAGGAGATCTGAAACTGATGACTTCCTGTAAAATATAAATGTGAAAATTTGGCCTTAGGTTGAAAGCCCGAGTAGACAAAGAAAGCATAGAAGATATTGAAAGGTTAGTCAAGGACCTTCACAGGCCCAGGCAACCTTCAAGGAATAGATAATTCCAACATTGTTTGAATTGTTGCAGAGCGTAATAAAACATGGAAAGTTTCCCACCTCATTCTAATCAGCTGGCATAACACAGATTTCAAAATCCACAAACATAGCAGGAACCCACGTACACACACAGACACACACACACACGCACACACATACACAGAAAACAAGAGACTGGGGTCAGGTACAACAACAATAATAATGAGAGCTAACATGTATTGAGTCTGTACCATGTCCCATGGGCTGCTCTAAAGGTTACATACCTCACCCCAATGCTGGGAGTCAGGATCTCTTACTATATCCTTTCTTTATAGAGGAGAAACTAAAACCCAGAGAGATTGAGTAACTTACCCAAGGTCACACTACCAGTCAGTAGTGGGACTGGGATACATATAGATATAAAATCTTCAGAAAAATATTGATGAACTGCATCTATTAAAAAAAAATCACGGGGCCAGGCACGGTGGCTCACGCCTGTAATCCTAGCACTCCGGGAGGCCGAGGTGGGTGCATCGTTTGAGCTCAGGAGTTCAAGAACAGCCTGAGCAAGAGCAAGACCCTGTCTCTACTAAAAAAATAGAAAGAAATTAGCTGGACAACTAAAAAATATATATAGAATAAATTAGCTGGGCATGGTGGCCCTTGCCTGTAGTCCCAGCTACTAGGGAGGCTGAGGCAGAAGGATTGCTTGAGCCCAGGAGTTTGAGGTTGCTGTGAGCTAGGCTGACACCACGGCACTCTAGCCAGGGTAACAGAGTGAGACTCTGTCTCAAAAAAAAAAGGAAAAAAAATCGTGATATGTATAAGGCTTATCCTAGGAATGCAAAGCTGCTTCAAAAAACTTAGGAAATTTATTTATGGATATCACAACATTAAGAAAATAACACAGAAAAAACCCAAAATGAAAATCATTATTAATAGCTACAATGGACTGAATGTTTGTGTCTCCCCCAAAATTCATATGCTGAAATCTTATCCCCTGTGTGATGGCATTTGGAGGTGGAGTCCTTGGGAGATAATTAGGTCATGAGGTTGGAGCCTTCATGAATGGGATTAGTGCCCTTATAAGAAGAGCCCAGAAAACTAACTAGAGGGTCCTCACCAGAGCCTGACTGTACTGGCATCCTAATTTCAGACTTACAGCCTACAGAACTGTGAAAAATACATTTCTATTGTTTGTGAACCACTCAATACTTTGTTATAGCAACCTGATTGGACCAAGACAATAGCCAAGAAATCAACAGCACCATCATGCTTAACAGTGAGACATCGAAAGCATTTCCTTCACAGAACATCCTCTGCCATCTTATACTACTTTTCAGCATTGTACTTGAAATTCTGACCAATATAACAAAAGTGAAAGAGTTAAGAAATCTAAATACTGGGAAGAAGGAGAAAAAAGTCATTATTTGCAAACAACGTAATTTAATAGATAAATTGAGATTCAGTAAAAGAAAGAGGGGGAGGAGAAAAGGATGGATAGATACTAGAACAGGAACTCAGGTGGTCAGATGTAACATCATATAAAACCAAGAGTCTCTTCAAGATGAGATTCAACTTAATGCTGAAACCCTAAGGACATCAGACAACTATGTCCACTCTCAACCCCATCAGTTAGTATTGGTTAACAACGTTCTATTATTCTACAGTAATAGGTTGATACAATTAGAGATGAGAATGAAATAAAAGGCATAAATACTGGAAGAATTGAATAAACATTATTTGTGCACAATATGATAGCATGTCTAGAATACCCAAGAGAATCAACCAAACAACTATTACAGACAACATGGCAAAAAAATAAGGTAGCTGGATACAAAATAACATTTAAAAATCCATGCTTTTTCAATATAAAAACAACCAGCTAAAACATATAAAGAAAGCAAAGACCCTTCTTAAAATAGTACCAAAAAGATAACATACTTTCAAATAAACATAATAAAAGTGCAAGATCTATATGAAGAAAATGTTTTAATGATATGGAGGAACATCAAAGAAGATTTAAATAAATGGAGGAAAACATACTTTGTTCTTACAGGAATACACAATATTAAAAAGATGTCAACTCTATACCAAAGTTATCCATAAAGTTTAATGTGTTCCTTTCCTTCCTTCCCCCCAAATCAGGATTTCTTTAGAACTACAGAAGCTGATTCTAAAGAAACTTTGTATGAAAAAAAATGCAGAAATAATCAGGAAGATATTTTTAAGAGAAAAGTAATTTGAAATAAAGGAAGAGCCAGGCGTGGTGGCTCACGCCTGTAATCCTAGCACTCTGGGAGGCTAAGGCGGGCGGATCGTTTGAACTCAGGAGTTGGAAACCAGCCTGAGCAAGAGCGAGACCCCATCTCCACTAAAAATAGAAAGAAATTAATCGGACAACTAAAAATATAGAAAAAATTAGCCGGGCACGGTGGCGCATGCCTGTAGTCCCAGCTACTTGGGAGGCTGAGGCAGAAGGATTGCTTGAGCCCAGGAATTTGAGGTGCTGTGAGCTAGGCTGATGCCACGGCACTCTAGCCTGGGCAAAAGAGTGAGACTTTGTCTCAAAAAAAATAAAATAAAATAAAATAAAATAAAATAAAATAAAATAAAGGAAGAGTAATTAAATGGTACAACATTTCCAGATGTTAAAACATTTTATAAAGTTACATAAATAGTTGCTTTTATAGCATAAATAGATAGTGGAACACACTAAAGAGCTAAGAAATAGTCTCAAATACACATAAGAATTTAACATATGATAAAGGTGGAATTTTAAACAAGTGAGGGAAATATGTATTATTTAATAAATGGTATTGGCACAATAGGATGGTCAGCTAGAGAAAGAATTAAGTAAGAACGTTACCTCATTTCTTCATCACATAAATCCCAGGTGGATCAAAGCTTCCAGTGGAAAAGTAAAACCATAAAAATAATAGAATAAATCTGGGAAGAAATTTGTATGTGTGTGTGGGGGTGTTGTTTGTTTCTAATTTTAGAGCAGAGAAATCTTTCCTAAGCAAGGCATAAAACCTAGAAACCATTTTAAAAAACAAATGAATCTGGCTACCTAAAAATTTTAAATTTCTGCACAGCAAAACCACAACATAGTCAAAAGACAAATGATAAACTGGTAGGCAACGAGCTTATCTCTCAGTACATAAACAGCTCTTAAAATTCATCAAGAAAAAAACAACAAGAAGTGCTCACTTCAGCAGCACATATACTAAAATTGGAATGATACAGACAGAGAAGATTAGCATGGCCCCTGTGCAAGAATGACACGCAAATTCGTGAAGTGAAAGAAATAAAAAATATAAATTAAAAAAATTAAAATAAAGAAAAAAGTAAAAAAGAAAACAAAAAACAAAAAACAAAAAACGACAAGAAGAAGCCAGATGCAGTGGCATGGCACCTGTAATCCCAGCTACTGGAGAGGCTGAGACAGGAAGATTGCTGGAGCCCTGGGGCCCAGGAGTTTGACACCAGCCTGGGCAACACAGCAAGACTCCATCTCAATTAAAAGAAAAGAGCAACAACAAAATAGAAAAATGGGCAAAGAACATTAACAGATCGTTCACAGGAAAAGAAATACGAATGAGTTTTAAATATGGAAAAAGAATTAAAGAAATGTAAATTAGAAGAACAATAAGATATTTTTTATACTAGCAAAAATTATGAAGACTGATAAGTTGTGGCGAGGGTATGCAGAAATGGGCATATTTGAATATTGTTGGAGTATAAATCAAAGCAATCAAAGTAGCATTTTTGGAAAACTATCAAAAGTTTCAATACGTACAGACTTTGCCCCAGAGGTTTCACTTCTATGAATTCACCCTTTAGTCACTTGTATATTCATACTATGGAATATTGTGCAACCATTAAAAAAATGAGATGGCTATTACTGACATGGAACAATCAAAATCATAGAGCAATATGTATAAAGTCATTTATGTTAAAAATAGGACAGGGAGAATTTTAAAAGCCAAATGTATGCAGATTCATATGTGATATAATACCTAGAAAAACATCTGGAATGATATCTAAGAAATAGTTAAAATTCTGTTGAAAGTGGTAGGAGAGAATTATAAAAGGGGCATTTATCTTTTTTCTCCCTAAATTTATAGTTACTGTATAATGAGTATATATTTTTAATATTTGTGAATTTTAACCCTGTAAATTCCACTTGTATAAATTCATTCTAGGAAACAATCTAAAAATCTTGAAAGATTTTACGCCTGAGGAATTTTATAAAAGTATGATTTTATAATAGTGAAAACTACGGTAACAACCTACATGTAACCTAAATGTAAGTTGATGATAGGAAATCCACAGCATACAAAGCTCTATAGCTATTAAAATATTCAGAAAAAAATTTATAAAAAATACATGGACAAATACTTAGTTTGCAAGGAGATAAAAATATGCAATATGACCAATTAGTTAAAAATGGCCCTTTATTTATATAGCGCTTTGTAGGTTTCATGGAGGAAAGCTATTATTTGTAGCTTGCACATGGAAGATTTTCTAATCAAGCAATCCTTAAATTTACAGCATCAAAACATTTGAAAAAATAGGAAAAAGTGTAGCACAGATCACATGAAATCCTAGATAATCTAAGAATGTATTTAAAATAATGAGTTTAACCTTTTCCTAGAATTAAATATTTTTTGCCTGTAATCAGTAGCCAAACTCATTAAGCTGAATTTTCCTTTTCATGCCTTCTCTGCTAGATTTGTAGAGGAAAAAAAAATTATATATCCAAAAGGTTAACCATAAGAGGGAGATTGAAGAAAACAGCCTTGATAATTCACAGACCAGATAATGAGTTCCTGATTAATGCAGCTGGCTCTAATGCCACCAGCACTTTTAAGACAAATTCTTAATTGTCCCACATGCTTTAATGTTGTATCTCAGTTTAGAAAAGTACCAAATTACTTCCATAAATTGCCATTTTCCAGAGATATTAACTTTAACACCATAAACAACATGCATATGACAGAGAACAAAATAGATGTTTTAACCGGTAGCTCTAGAAGAGTTTTTTAATATAAAGTTTAATTACAGGGCCCTGGAGAACTTATCTTTGAAAAGTGACTTTGCTTTAAATAGCCCTGCTATTTAGATAAACAACCAAAGTGTTTCTTAATCACTAATAATAGGCCAAAAAGAAAAAAAAAAAACCTGAGGAATGAAAAATAGTGGCAGGTCTTTTCAAAACAAAATAAAACAGAAAATTTGAAGACTCATATTACCTTGTCTCATTCTGGACCTGCCTCCACTATTCCCATAATTAATTATCTGAAAAATGGAAGGTAAATGTACAATTGCATTTTTTCTAAATTACGTTTTTTCTAATTACATTCTTAAACCTTGAACTAGTAGTAGTTTTTTGAGGTCTCTGTGCCTAGCATGGTGCCCAGCTCTGTCTCCCCTACGGGCACTCAATAAATCATACGGTCAAATAGACACGTGTGGTGACCACTGATTTGTTGTTGCTCGGATATATTCATCCTGAACTTGTTCACCATCAGTCAGCTTGGAGCTATGGGTCCCCATCCCTTGCCTAAGTTCCCTGAAACTTGTAGTCCTTGATTAGGGAACTTGAAATACTGATCTGAATCACTGCTTTCACTGGCAAAGGGTGATGGCAGTGAATTAGGAATTATTCTCAGACCCGATGACTTGTACTGAGAGAGGAGATCATGGCTCAACACTGCTAATAAACTCTTTTTATTGACTATAAACTCTCTACATCTGAAATTTCTACAAAATCTCAAGAGCTTTTAAGATATGAAAATACTGTGTGTATATTTAAAACAAACATAAATCTCTCATGTGATCAAAAATACAACTTGAGTAAATGGAAAGAAATGCAATTCAAAACAAGTTACCATTTTTAATCTATCGAATTGGCAAAGACTAAAAAGAGGATAATATGCATTTTGGGGGGAAAGAATGTGAAATCCTAATCTCTCAGATACACTGCTAGTGGGAGTGTTAATTAGAAAATATTTGGATGGCAATTTGGAAATATGAACCAAATGTCTTTAAAAAGTGCATACATTTTGAAGAGGAATTTCTATTCATTGGAATGTATTTCAAGGAAATAACTAAGACTTGTGCAAAGATTTAGTGACAAGGATAATCATTCAAGTATTGACTTTAAGAGTAAAAAACTGAGGGAAAAATCTAAATGTACAAAGGAGAAATGGCTTAATTAATTTGGATATTTCCATTCAATGTAAAACTGTGGGGCCATTGAAAATATTAATCCCCATGGAAAGCTATCTGTAACAAATGTCAGTTTAAAAAATAAGTTACTGAAAAGTATATAAATCACTATCTTATCTCTTTGTATGCAGTATATTTGTATGAAATACATAGAAAACAGAGTAAAATATAGATTTCAAAATGTTAAGTGTTAACATCTCTGAGCCGTAGAAAATTGTTATTTTCTGATATTTTTACATGTAAGTGTGAATTAACTACCTCTTCCAGGACCTTTTAACTAACCCTTTAAAAAGGCTAAAATAAAGAAAAAAAATTAATGAGTTAAATCCATAAACGTTGATCTCAAACTTTCCACTTTGAAAGCAACAAAAGTACTCACACAAGAGCAATATATTTGACATCAAAAAATTTAAACCTCTTAACATTTTTTAAATCATGAAATTAAATGATAACAAGTTGAAATGATAGCCAGAATTTTAACAAAAGGGTTAGTAGTTTTAAGAGCTCTCACAAATCAATGATAAAAATGTCAGCATCCCAATTTTTTTTTAAATGAGTGAAAAATAAGAATAGGCCACTGTTAACCCATGGTGCATTTGTGCAGATGTTGGAAGGTGCTCCTTTACAAGGGAGGAAAGCATAGCTGGATCTTAAACCCAAAGTCCCCGTCCCCCCCAGCAAAATTCCCTCCTGCAGGACATAACAACACAGCCATAGGTAGTAGCCAGCATAAGAGCAAGAGCTTCAATAAAAAATAAATACAAATTACCAATAAATATCTGAGAAATGTTTAATATTTTTAATTACCAAACTGCCATAAAAATAGACTTTTTTTTTTGCTTTTTAAATAGAAAAAAAGAGTATAATTCTCATTTACTGATAAGATGATATGAGAAAGACAACCTCAAACACTGTTGAGAGAACATAAATTGTTTCTTTCTAGAAATCATTTTCAAATTATGTATCAAGGACCTAAAAATATTTACATCTTTTGTGATTCTACTTCCAGAAACCTATTCTAAAGCAATAACCAGAGATACAAAGATTTATGTATAAATATGATTTATTATAATAAAAAATCAAAACAACCTAAATATTAAAAATAGGAGGTGGTATATTTCACCTTTAAATGCTATGTAGAAGAATACCAGGGCCTATAAAATACCAATCATACAGCATCAAGTGGAAAATGCAGAAGGGCATGAATGATGTAAAAATTAAGGATCATAATTCGCACACTCTTTTAAAAACCACATTAATAAAATATGCATGCACATATTAGAAACTAAGAAAATAAGTATTAACAGGGTGCTGGAATTATGAGTGATTTTTCTTCTATATACTTTTCTCTCATGTCCAATTTTCCCTCATGAGTATATATTATTTTCATAATCAGAAAAAAGACTCCCCAAGAAATGCTTCTGTAAAAAGAAAACACATGCAAATGCAAAACCATATCATAAAACAGATGCAATAAAAGTCAGGCTGGGCAATAGCACTGAAAGCTGTGAGGTAGGTCATTCAGAAATGCTTCAAAACAGTGATTTAGAAAATAATCCATCAAGTATACAGTACAATAAAAATTTCAGTATCATAAAAGCATTTTCAACTTCTTCCATACTACAGAAATATTTAGTACAATGACAAAACAACAACAAAATCAGGTTAGCCCTGGAAGCATGTTTAATTTTGTTTATCTGGCTAAGCATGCATGGGTATGCTACAGCGGAAAAACTTGTAACTTGTAACTGAACCTGTCTTGGGATTTGACCACACAGGTATTTCCATAAAGATACAACTACTACCCCAGTTCAGTTCAACCTCAGGAGACGAGAAGTGATAAATGAATTGTGTCCCAAGATTTGTGAGCAAACTCGGAAAGCGAATTTGTGTTTTCTGTGTGGCCGAATATAATACAAATCACACCTTCTAGATCATTTACTAAAATTGAAGATAAACACAGCATAAAAGGACAAAGGATGTGGCCCTTCCCTCAACCCTCCCACTAGCCCCGTAAGCATGTGGGCCTTTATTCAGACTTTTAACATCCAAAGACAGCGATTTTTTGAAAGTATAAAATACAGCATTTGGAATTGATGAATTTCTGTGCAATATGAAGAAAAGGATGGGGCAGGGGAAAGCCAGGTAGGATCGAGAGGGAAGGGGCAGTTGCGAGTTCACTTTGAACACGAAACCACAACACACACCTACTAGCTCCTGTTTCACAAACTCTTTTCATTCCCACATCCACAGATTGCTTTGGTTTTGTTCACATTTTACAAAAGTTCGTTTCTGCTTTTTTTTTTTTTTTAAATGACATAATTTTGGCAACTTCAGTGACTCTGGGAGGCCAGTTCGCCCAGCGAGTTCACATCAGGTACTTTTTGTTCCCTGCTGTGGATGCTCCTTGGATAGGTTGATAAGCAAAGAAGTTCATGTTTGTGACAAAGCTTCCATTAAAGACGCCTGCAATAAATCCTATGATGCAATCTCATACAGCTTCACTAACAGACTCAGGCTGGTCTGGCATGGTCTATGTACCGGCTTGTAGAAGCAGTTAGATGAGTCACATGCTCATCCCTCCTGGGAGAAGCTAGTCTACGTTATGGAAAAAATAAATTATTATTTTAAAAATCATAAAAACTCAACCCGGCCTACAACTACCTTTTGTTTTTAAAAGGAGTCATATCCCAGGCTCTCCCTATCTATCCCTTCAAAAGATTAAGTAAATTGGACCCAAGCCCAGATCTCTCCCAAGAACATTCAGGTGAGGTCTGAGATGGCAGGGCAGGCAGCCTCGCCTACAGAGAATTTGCTCCAAGGGAAACTACGCAGGCACTTGCAGCCTACTGAGTGGAATAAACTGAGTTTTCTGCACTTCATCTTAGCCAAAAGGCTGAGAAGCGATTGAGTTTTCTCCTAGTCATTCCTCAGCTTCAAATTGTACAAATGTTGGAAACTCCTACACACACTTGTGCTATTTTGAAAAATATGTGGATTTAATAATTGAACTGAACGCATACCCAAATCCACAAGGACAGGCTGTTGAGACACACATCGAACAGATACACAGGTCAGTGAGGAACAGCACCGGCACTACGCGTGGCATCCCAGCATGAAGCGCAGTGTGGCATGCTTGGGACAGAAAGGAGAGGGGCAGGGACTTCTGCAGGGATCGGGTCAAGTCTACCTGAAACAAGCAAGCAGCAGCCTTTTCCATTTTATATGAGAATGTGTGTGTTATTTTTAAATGTCTCCGTGGCAGAATGACTATTTTTATAAGTAACCTTTAAAATTTCTCCTTAATTACAAAAGCAGCGCAAAGCTCATTGCAGCAAGCTAGGAAAACACACAGAAGCAAAAATAAGCGACAAAAGTACCTGTATTTTCTCAACACAGAGTACAAACCACTATTAAATTTTTGTAGTTTTGAAAAATTTATTCCTTATTTTTATGCCTATAAACATTCTAATACAATACATCATGAACAGTTTCTCCTGTCATTAAATATTTTTCCATAATGTGATTTATAATGTTTGCTTAGTATCCCATCATCTCATTGAACTGTGATTTACTAAACCAACTCTTTATAGCCAGGCATTTAGGGTTATTCTGATTTTTCACTTTTAAAAATAATGCTGCACTTAATAGCTTTGATTATTCCCTTAAGATAAACTCCTAAAACTGACATTTAGGTGTCAGTGAGTAGACCCATTTCAACCAGTTTTGCCAAACTGCCTTCCAGAATGTTTGTAATATTTATATTAATAATTCTCCAAAGATGTATTTTACTCAAACCCGGTTTTGTTAATCTTGGCCAATTCGACAGGGAAACTTAGAATGTCCCTGTTATCTAATCTGTATTTTTTGAATTATTAATAAAGCTAAATATTGTTTTCTATGTTTACTAGCCACTTGGCCATCTTTCTATTGAGGCATTTGTCCTCTTTAAAAATGTTTTCAAAAATAAGCAAGAGATACATACTTTTTAAAGTATACATGAAGACTCCGAAGCAATTAAAGAATCATGGTCTGCAGAGGAAACACAAATGTCCGCAACCTAATCAAAACCTCTCCAACATGAGAACCTTCCAGGGGCTACTACCTTCAGAGAAAATTGATTTCAGAGACTTTTAAATTCTATAACACAATAGGATACCAGAGAAGATCTTATTCTTGACCTAAATGAATGATCATTATGTGCCCTGACATGAAATAATATATTACCTTGTCCTTGAGGTGAAACTGCAGCTGCTTTTCTTATCTTTACGTTATTTAATATCTTTTCCGAACACTTACTAAACGACTGGCTTGACAGTATTTGCTCACCGTGGGTGCCTGTGAATTATGTTTTATTAAAAGGAGTAGTAGGGAAAGGCAGGAGGAAAAGGAAAAGGAAGAGGAAGGAGACCCTGAGAACCAGGAGGAGGAGGAGTGGGGGGAGGAGGAAGGGGGGAGGGGGAGGAGGCCATGCTTTTCACCTATTTAAAGTTTCCAGGTTATTAAATTTTATTCAATGTTCCATTCATTCTGACACTGCCTCACTCTCACTCGATGAGCCTGCCTAGAGGAAACCACTTCCTGGGCTCTCTCCCTGAAGAAGTTCTCAGACTCCCTGCCTGCCCTTTTTATCTACCAGTTTTCCACCCCCCCAGTGAGGCTGTGGGGGAGCCCTCTAGTCAAACCATTGATTTCACCACCCAGCTGCCCTTCTGAATTCCCTGTGGCCCTCTGAATTCCTTCTGCCTGCTACAAACCTGTTTCTTTGTCATCTTAGTCAGACCCCCTTTGATCTTGGGAAAGGGGAGAGCAAGTTTGGGAGCAGAAGCGGGTTCCACTGTGCCCGATACCCTCCTGTCCTGCTAATGTTCCTTGCTGCTCCTGTGAGCCACGACCAGCCCAGACTCCTCTGCAGGGAGAAAATGAGACTCGCAAAAAGTTGGAGCAGATGATTATCCTCAGAGATCATTTAGTTCAATTCCATTTTACAGATGAAAAATAATGAAAGAAGAATCCTCTGATCTTATGCTAATTATCTTATTGGCAATACAGGAAAGAGGCAAAAGCTACCTTTTGTTCCTTGCTTCTTTGAAAACTTAGATCCAAGAAGTACAGAAGGCAGTTGTTTTATGGGGCTCACTGAACCGAAAACTCAAAACAATGATTTGCGGTGCATGTGGGAAGAGAAGTCCATTTTAACTGATACCATTTTAACAGTAATGGTATCAGAATCTTAAACAGATATTACATGTGCTCATGTTCCTCTTTTAAGAAGTAAACATGCAATGCCTTCCTTGCTCCCAATAGCCCTAAAACATTTTTTTTAAAAAGCATGTTTTTTCGAACTAATCAAAACTTTGGATTTTCAACTCATTCTTAAAATCACAACATGCAACACAGAAGAAGGAATGTAGTGCACTTTTCTCCTCAAACCAAATTTTTAGATCCAAATCCTAAACTTGCTAACTCACATGCCCTGAATAATGCTCAAGGCTCGTCCTAGCCCTAGGATTTTAGGCTGCAAGTTAAAATCAAAACCAGTTCTCCCAGGAGGCCAAACAGCCACCTGCCCTCCCACCCGAGGCCCCCGCTCGGCAGCCCATGCCCGGCCACTCACCCTCTACCGAGAAAACACCGTGAGTGCAACACTTAGTCAAGCAGTTTCTTTCTGCTCTCTCTCGTCCTTTCCTTTCTCCATCCCTCTCCCCTTCACTTCAACCTTTCCCTCTCCTAAAACCCAGATCTAAATTCATGGGCCTTAAAAAAGAAGAGACTCTGGCTCCCAGGGTTTAGTTATATTTGTACATTCAGAGTTCAGAAGAAAGGCAAATGCCAAAATAAAGAGAAGCGACAGCAAATCTGGCTTTCCTTTTCTGCTCCGGAGGGTATCTGCATTCACACTTGTAAAGGAAGCATTTCCTTGGGAGAGAAAGTGAAGTGCTCCCCACAAAGTTCATTGCCTAGCTCATTACAAAGTAAAATAAGGCACTTCATCCGCCACAGGCAGCGATTGCTGCCCCTGAATGTCCATTCAAATGCACGAACAATCTCCCTCACCCAGACTTATTTTCAAAATATACAGTGAGGCTGTTGGGAGCCCTCTAGTTAAACCACTGACTTCACCAGAAATGTACCAGCTTTTCTAATACTTTCCATGGAATCTTAAAATGTGTTCTTTGGTTGGTAATATACATGGTAATTCAAAATGTGCTGGTTTTATAATTATATAATACATAATATTACTACTACTTGCCAAAACCCAAACACTTCTAACTCTCTTTCCAATATAATTGGGGGGGGGGGGGAGGATAGAGATCCTCAAAGAAATACTTTCTTACTTCTATCCCACTTAAGCCATTATAATCCAGCACGTTTTACCATTAAAAAACTTGCAGCATAAAATATACTTTTTTGACAGTGGAAAATTAAATAAATAAAACTAATCAAGGAGCCTGGATTTATCTAAAGGATGGAAATATGCAAACAGGTGGACGGTGAGTGAATCTGAATTTTGGAGGCCTGAATTTTAAGACCACTGAAGCTATCTAGTGACTCTCAGTTGCATGTTATTGTTACTAAGCAACACCCTAGTCCTCCTAGGCCGAAGCAAAAATTCCTATTCAGCCTGTTGCTGCTTGCTAAGAAATTTTTCCTGGACAAGACTGCCAAACCAATCACTACCCTGTTTCAGGTTAGGCCTAGTTTTAATAATTGAGCAAGAGTCATTGACGACCTCTTGAAAAGGAAGAGAGTATCAGCACCCCAATATGAATGCCAGCAATCATGAGTGAGTCCAATTAATTTAGGGTAAGGATTTTCTTATATTGAAAAGAACTTAAAATTTTTCCAATGTTTAACTAAGTTGGCTTAAATTAGATAAAAGTGACATCATCTGCTGTCATCATCTTACTTCTGGGCTCAGGTATCAAGGATGGGGTGCTGATGCTGTAAATACTGAAAGAATGCAGCAAAATTCACTAACTGAAGCAACACCTAAAATCAGATTCACATTTATCTCTATGCATAGAGTCTGTGTATGTGTCAATTCTCAGCAAGTAATATGGGAAGAAAAAATCAGGAAAGTGACATCAGAGAGACAAATCAATGAAAGAAGGAAGGAAGGGAGGGAAGAAGAGAAGAAGGAAAAAAGGTTGGTTCAGATTAGGGAGGAAGTAAGTGAGGGGAAAAATAATATTTAATCAAAGTTTTCATTTTTTAACAAGAAATGTATGCCTCATTAGAACGAAGTCATAAAGAAGAACTGAAGCAGTTGCCTGAATTATCTAAGACTTTTTAAAAAGCAAATTTAACAACCTAATATTAAAAAAATCTTATTTAAATTATCTATACATTTCAAACACACACTTCTTGGGGTGATTGGGTGCCGTTATTATTGTTTAAATGTTTCTATGTATGTTTGACTTATTTGGCTACTTTTCTAAATTTTCCTTTACTTTGCAGAGTCTAGTAGAAATTGCTAGATATAGGTCTTCATTGATTGTTCTGGCACTTACCTCTTATCTTCCTTAAGTCAGGTGGCACTGGGCCCTGGGTGGCCTGGACTCTACAGGCAGTTTAAAACAGAACCTCACTACAGGCCAACAGAAGGTCTAGTACCATCTTATTAGGGTAATACTTAAAGCTACCATGAGCCCTAGAATTGAAACTACAACCATCACCCCATCAAATCCTTTTACCAGGGACCAACTCCAAATTAGAACTCCTTATCTTTGACTTTGTAATACAAAACAGAGTTTAAATTCAATGAAATGACAGTCCCCAGAAAAGTGAACACCAGCTCCCAAGTAAGTGAGATTCAGCCAGAAACCCCAGCTTGACCCTTGACAACCCTGGCAGAGGTCCATATGGGTGACATCACTTCAAATCAGGTCTTTAGCCTCTCTGGAAACATATGACCTGTTAAAAGGATGCCTTCTTCCAGAAGGTGCAGTTCAGCAAAACAATGAAAACAACATTGAGAGAAGGCCTAAGAATTCTTACATCCAAGTTAAAATTATCTCAGAAGTTATTCATCCAGAGGTAGCATAAGGTAAAATAAAAGTGCACAGGTTTCATTTCATTTATATACTGAATATGCACCTGAAAAGTTGCATATAAATTGCATTTATTATGTAATGTCAAGCATGTATTTAAAACAGTGTTTCCCTATTTAACTCAATCATAAAGTGTACCTGGGACATTGTTCAAATGCAGATTCCCTGGGCCCTCTTGGAGAGAATCTGATTCAACATCTCGGGTTGGGGCCCAGGGATTTGTAGTTTTACCGAGTGCCTCAGGTGGTATTTTATAGATATTTTAAACTCAGATGAGTTTGGGAAGTAATGATTTAAAGGATTCCTATGGAGATTCCTATCATTAAGCATATATATCATCTTCAGCTTTGTTTTTATTAACCTAGATTTTTGTGGTGTTGTCTAGCATTTTCTTCTTTTTCAGGTTGGTTACCTTTGTCTGTATGCCAGTTTACTTCACTAAAGATGGGAAACTAACCAAAGCACACTCTTTGCAGTGATTCTCATTCAGACACAGTTGGCAAGTCCAAGTTTTCTGATGGATATAGTGTGCAGTAATTGAACAAGAGCAAGAGGAAGGCAGGAAAGGCAAGTTTTCTCTTGCATGAGGCTAATGTTAAGGAATGGAGATAGTTGTTGAAGGTGGTAGATTGAACTAAAAGTTTTAGGAAGGTGGGAGTGTCACAGCAAACACTATTTGTACTTTGCCCCTCTTCTTTGGCTCTAATTCCCAGGGGCCCTCTGGTATGTGTACATTTATTCATCTCTGAATTAAGGAGTGTGTAAGACTTAATCCATTGTGGGGAGCAGAACACTGGACCCTAAGCATTAAACTGGTGATACTCAGGTATCACCCAACAGGATTGATGGTGTTCGTTGGTTATTTATTTACTCACCGGGTGTTACTACCTCTTGATTGCCAGGACCATTTACAAGCATAATTTCGTCTGGTTTAGAGTATGCCAATGTCTGGATTAATAAGTAGAGAACTGATTGTGTTCATTTACTTGATAGCGCCATTATCTCTACCACTGATTCATCCACAGTGGGTTCCTTTCTGGTCCTAGAGCATGCTAAGCACTCTCACCTCAGGGCCCTTGCACTTGCTCTTCCATCTGCCTGTAACACTCTTACCCCATGTCTCCTCACTTCCTTCAGGTCTCCGCTCAAAGATCATCTCATTAGAGAAGCTGTACCTGACCACTATATATAAAATAGCTCCCCATTACTCTCAATCCTTTTCGTCTGCCTTGCTTTCCTTCATAGCACTTATCATCATCTAATTTATTATCTATTTACTACTTGATTGATTTGCTGCCTGTTTCCCCTCACACACACCACTAGAATGTAAGCACCATGAGAGCAGGGACTGCATTCTACACACTAGTGAATCTCAATGCTAGGATCCATGCCCAGTATACAGTGGCATCCAAGACATGTTTACTGGAAAAAACAAATGGGTATTTGTATTGGTTTGAGAAAGATGTGACAAATGGTTGACATCTGTGGTCTTAAAAGCTATTTTATACACCCAAATGGAAAAAAACATATGCATTTATAAAACTAAAGAGTAGAGAATTTAATTAAAATGTATAGCCATCCCATTACTTGAAAGTTTATCCTCATGAGATACCTATAACTTTGGGCATTTTCTGAATAATAGCAAGACTCCTTAAGGTAAAACATAAAATGACTAACAGTAATTATCCTAGGCAAAAATGGGGTGGGTAGGGAGAAATGGGAATTTATCATGACCTGTACTGTGTTTTTTAAAAACTTTTTTGTAACTATTGTATTTTTTGTAAGTTTTAGGCACTTACCAGGTATTGCATTAATTTAGGTTATGTCAATTCATGTCCACTACAGTGTAAGCCCGTTGAGAACATGACCCATTTTATACATCTTTGTATGCTCCCATAATACCTATCTCAATGTATTGCAAATAGAAGGTAATCTGAAAATATATTTACCGAATGAAAAATACCTGAGTATCAATATCAAATATTACATATATATTAATATATATTCTCTGAGTATATTTTATACATTCTGGCAGTAAAATAAGAGTTTTTAAATCTATCATTGCCTTACTTATACACATGGTGGTTGACAAAGATCATGAGTCTTCATAAAATTTAAGATGGGGGAGTAGAGAATTTTTAAATATGTACAAAGACAAAATGTCCTAAAAATATTTTGTTGTGATTAGCGATAGCATCAACACTGCAGAACATAAAAAGCAGAATGTTTCAATCTGAAAAGTCCACACCATAAAAAAAGATGATGCTACTTCAGTCCAGACTTGCTAACTGGAAATATCTTCCTATGCTATCCAAAAGATTACATAAATCTCAATGGGATTATGGAAGAATATTCAATGTGTATTCTTTTAGTGTATTTCCAGAAAATACAACCAAGCCTCCCCGGCGGATTCACCATGAAGATGATGCAGCTCCAGCAGCTGCAGGGCCTCTCACTTGCTCCGGTGAGGAAGCCTCAGCAATGTGCTCAGGTTATCTCTTTTGTAGGAGTCTCCACCCATCTGACAAACACAGTTGCATAAACTTCAGGCCCACCCCTGCCAGGCCTTCATTAGAATACTGCCATTAGGAAAACTAGGCTAGCATTTGCAAAAATGATCTAAAAGTCATGTATTGACTTACAGCATTTCTCAACAGTCCAAATAGAGGCTAACGGGGTCGATTATGTGTATCTTTGCAGTATGGTTACTATTACTTTTCCCAGGATACAAAATTTAGTCTTGGAAACCATGACTAGATGACAGCAACTTTCACAATAGTAAGCATACTATTATACATACATGATTCCAATAGTTATTACCCATAAAAACCAGGTAATGCTTCGTAGTCAAACCAGATTGCTAGTGCTCGGTACTTATCTTCAATAGTAAATACATTATCCTTATTGCTGCTAAATATAAGTGGCTAAAATAAAAACCGATTCATTCTGAATTCGAGTCATGTACCACAACAGTAAGTGGTTAAACTAAAAGTTAATTGCGTGTGGTTAATTAAACTAAATATGCAACCATTTTTGACGCGAAGGTCAAAACAAACCAAAAAAAACCCCTGCTGTAATCTAAGCATTGGCTATTGAAGTTTTCAAACTCAAGTAGTGATTCCTTAAAGACCACAAAGCGATTTGGGGGGTGGAGGGGCGGCGGGTATTTTTGTACACTCATACACTGTCCTGGTCCTACCCCTACCTCTAACCACCTCCTGTATTTTTAACTTTAGTTCTTCCCCTGTGGTATGTAGTACTCAGTTAATTCTTCACTGGTGGCTAAAGTGGTACAAATATCTGGTAGGTTTTTGTTTTTTGTTTTAAGTATGCCAGCATGTGTTCTTATATTCGCCCACGCTACCAGAGGCTTCACTTTGATGGTCCTTCCCCTCCACCCCTGAACAGGTCCGCAGGGCCTTCCCACTCAACTTGGGACTGGTCCCCGGCCACTTCCTCAGCCTCCTGGCCCCGGCGGAGACACCTTCAGAAAGGTCTCCTTGGGATGGCCACAACACCAGGGTAAAGTTACCAGGGAAAGCAAAAAGGTGGCCCCTGCGCACTTCCTATAAGACGCAGCCAGTTCCCAGCCCGGGACGCGCCCGAGAGGCGAGGGAAGGGAGTGTCGCCACCGAATCCCAGGAAAGGCCGCGGGACCCACCTCCGGCTCCCTCCCGCTCCCGCCCTCGGCCCCACCTCCCCCGGCTCGCACAAAGCCGCCCCGAAGGCGGGGGCCAGGCCGGCAGGGAGGCCGCGACTGGCGACTGGACCCGGCCGGCGACCTGCGACTCCGGCCGCGCAGGCTGCCGCTCCCCGGCGAGTCTACAGTTCCGCCGCCCAACCAGCTCCCACCCCCGCCTTTACATCGAGAGCCCCTCGAGAAGACTCGGCGCGACCCACACAGTCCCGCCTGCCACGTCCGAGGTGGCGGTCCCCAGCGGAGAGCGCTGGGCCCGCCGGGCCTCGAAGGGGCGTGCACACGCCGTCGGGGCGCGCGCGAATTGCTCGGTCGCGGCCTCCCCTTCGCGCCCCGCCACGGGGCTGACTCGGGGCCTCAAATCACTTCCCCCCATTTTCGAAAGGCCCTTTCCCTGGACACCTGCCCGAGGTGGCCAAACAATGCGGGGGCGGGCCTGGGGGCGGGGAGGCTGAGGCGGGCTGGTGGGGGCAGTGGGGCGACGGCGCCCACGGCCCCCACGACCGCGGCGGCCCCCGAGACCCCGGCCCCCACCGCGCGTCGCCTCCCGTCGGGGACGCACACACGCGCGGCCTCCTGCCCGGTGCGGGAAGATGGCCGTTTCTGCTTGGGTATAAAAGCTCTTTGTTGCGCTCACACAAAAGCGGCCAAGACCCGCTTTTCCAGCAGGCCCCATGGACAAATCCAGGGAACTCGGCTGGACCTCCAAGAGGCCCTAGAAGCCTGAAGCGCTGGGAGCAGCTAAAGGAGGGGGAACAGCAGGCCTCCCGCGCCCATCTACCAAAGCCTGTCAGTATCCAAGCATTCGTCCGGGGAGCGGGGGCTGAGGCCATTCGCTAGGGAGGAAGGAAAGAGGAAAACCTACTTTTACTATCAAGGCCCAAAGGGCACATTAAACATTCACATTCTTGTAGGGTTTCTCCCATTAATCAGGGTAGAAACATAATCCGGAAAAGTCTGGATCCACCAAAAAGAAAAAGAAAAAAGAAAGAAAAAAATACCAACAATAGCAACTTAAAAAAACAAAAACAAAAACATAACAAACCAGTTGCCATCAGCCCAAAGTGGTAGTAGCAGCCGCCGGCGCGTGTGATCCACTTACTTGTCCGACTCTTGTGACATGTTTGATCCAATGAACTCGCTCCCCTTTTCCTGGAGCCTCAGCCTCTGGTGAAACTGGACTTTCAAGTCTGTGCAGGTGAAGGTGTGTGAGAGCGCCCGAGATGGCAGAACAAGAGCTACAGGTAATTCTGCTTTTCCGTCCCCCCTCACCACTCTCGCTCGCTCGCCCGCTCGCGCCCTCACCTAGCCGGAAAGGTGGGATAAGGGAGGGCCCCTCACATGGGGCCCGAGCTCGGAGGCGGCCGGGCGGCGCGGAGTCCTCCTGGATCGTGGCAATGGGCAGACACAGAGCAGAAAGTGGCGGACTTGGGCGGCCACAGGTAACTTTCTCGCCAGGAGCTGAATTCTTTCACTAAAGGGTACAAGCCCGAGGGACGAGCTGCGCGGTGATTGGCTGCGGAGCTCCCTCAGGTGAGCTGCCATTGGCAGAGACGCGCTCAGGTAAGGCCCTTCTCCAAGTGCAGGTAACTCACTCCGAAGTTTACCTGAGTGGAGCGGCGGCATGCGTGCAGCTCTGCGGCAGCCTGTGGGAGCTGAGGGTCAGTTCTTCGAGTAGACTTCGAGCTACGTTTTCCTCCTTCCCTGAGGCCGGGGTGGGGTGGGGGACTGGAGGAAGCGAAGGAAGGGGGGAAGGACGGTGGTGGCATGGGGGCGGCGAATGCAACACCTGCAAACACTAGGGATTGTGGGTCGAACGGAAGGACGAAGGAGAGCTGAACTCAGGTATCCCAAGCCAACCGGAATGACATGCGCAGCACACCAGAAGGCATTTAATGCCCTCATTAAGAGGACTAAAGTTTGACAGTGGCACAAGAGTACCGGACCAAAATTACTTTGTGCTGAGAGGGGAAGAGAAACACAAAGATTGTCTGGTCTGCTGCGTAACTGAATTTCTAACATTCTTAGCCACAACAAACACTTTTCGTGTCCTGGTGTGTAAAGGATAACCAGGTAGATTACAGATTTTCAAATAGGCGAGCATCCCTTCATGAGCTGGACAGGTGGGGAGTGCTTTCGATGGAGTGAAGAAATTGGGTTGACACTAAGATGGCCCAGGCGCACCTCTTGGATCTTAACTCTGCAGCCTAGGATTCCAGAGCTGAAACAGCCACTGAATTCGTTCCATAAACCTGTTGTCATTTGACGTTTCCAGGCAGGCATCAACATTTACATTGTAATTCGATAGAAGCAACTACTACAAAGGTGCTTTATCCTTCCAGCTTAATATGGTTGCTACAGAAACATTGCAGGATGAAACTGGCTTTTTTGTGGTTCTGTTTCTTCTGGGAGGGAACAACGCAAATTAGCAAAGGTGTAATTTATAACCGCTGCTACTAAAGAGTAAAGTGGTTGTGGAAGTTCTGACAGGGATGTAGACCATACATATGGATTGTGGAAATAAAGGAGAGCATGGAAATCTCACCATATTTTAAGTTATTAGTAAAGCTGCCAGAATTGATACAATTTCTATTATTTTAATCTTTATGGGTCACTTATTTCCTGAAAATTACATTATGAGATGAGGTTCGTTGTTCCATGCTTTCACTCTCAGCAGATGAATTTCAAAATTTTATTCTTTTTTAAGGCAACAAAAGCACACATGTGCTTTTTAAAGATAATATAATATTTTAAGATATGGCAGATACTATTTTATATAATATTTTAAGATAATGCAGTATTTACCTTCTCCATCTCCTTCCTAGAGGCAGCCACATTCCACTTTTAGCTGTCTCTGCTGTCCTTTACTTCCCTATTTCTAAATAATTTATACCGGTCTGTCTTGATTAATCAATTTAGATATTGTGCTCTAACCACTTGTTGCATCAGATTAGGATTTAGCTCTTTCACTCCACCCAGCTTTCCCTTCCAGCCATTCTTCCAACACAGCTCTTTCACAATTTAAGGGTTTAAGTAGTGACTGTGCAAATATCAGTGACAACAGAGCCAGCTAGTGTACTGTTATTCTTTTCTTTCTTATAAGACCTTTTATTTATTTACTTAGTTTATCATGCACCTGTCCTGATATTTTTCTACGACTGGTCTATCAAATGACCATCAAATGTATTTTCCGAATGATCAATCAATTCCATTTTTTTCCCTGGAAACATTCCTCCAAAATCCCACTGTCCTCCCATTCTAATGGAGATGAGTTGTTCCATGGACCTCCTGCCCGGTTGTCATCCTGGCACACTCATTCATTTGTAGGGCAAGAGCCCCATTTCTGTGTGTTATGCCTTCTTGCTTCATTTCCCATGGCACATGTTTTAGTAACAGGCCAGAAATGGGTTCAGAAGGTAAAAGTTTGAGTTCTTATATACTCGACATGTCTTTATTAAACTTTTGCTTTTCATGAGTTTGACCAAGTATAGAATTCTAAGTTGAAATTTTTCATTCATAATTTCATAGAAATTGCTCTTTTATCTTCTAGCTTCCAGCATGACTATTAAGAATTTAGCGGCCGGGCACGGTGGCTCATGCCTGTAATCCTAGCACTCTGGGAGGCCAAGGCAGGCGGATCATTTGAGCTCAGGAGTTCGAGACCAGCCTGAGCAAGAGTGAGACCCTGTCTCTACTAAAAATAGAAAGAAATTAGATGGACAACTAAAAATATATAGAAAAAATTAGCCGGGCATGGTGGCGCATGCCTGTAGTCCCAGCTACTCAGCAGGGTGAGGCAGGAGGATCGCTTGAGCCCAGGAGTTTGAG
>RJWJ010015399.1:0-36258 GCA_004363605.1 Indri indri | reverse complement strand
AACGACTGCATTTACAATTCGTAAAAAATACTTGGGAATAAACTTGAGAACAGAGCATTTGAATGTCCCAATCTACATTGGCCTTGTTATGGAAGTGTCTAAACATCTGGAGGCCCATATGGAGGTGTCTCACCCACAAAAGCAAATATATCTGATAGAATCACAGATGATCCTTCTATCTGTGAGTTGTCTATATGCTAGAATTAAACCAGGGGTCAGTTATATTACTGCATATTGCTAATGGCCCTTCCTCTTGAAATTAGTCCCAATAATTTTTCTTACATATGTTAAGGAGACACAAGGAATGCTTTAAGAAATATGATTCCATATTTCTTGGGTCGAATTAGCAGACCATGATTTTGAGTTGGTAAGGCAATGGTCAGCAGTTTAAGATGGATGAGAAAGCTTAATCCTGGAGGAGGTTCACGGATACAATTTGTACAGATGGTTGGACCTGGGATTTTAGGGAAATTTGTTATAGGGGCACTAAAGTTATGAACAGATCAGGGTATTTGATAACAGATCCAACAATCAGTAAGGATTCCCCTGTGGCACACTGAAAAATATAGACGAAGTCATTGGCCTTCCAGGGAAAAGAGGGAGACAATTAGGTAAGAAGGAGAAATGAAGAAAAGGTACATGGGCCTGGTCCAGACATCGTGGGGAAAAGCCATCTACTCAGAGCTGTCTGCTTCAAATCCTAGAAATCTTTGTCTTTAACCCACTGATAGGAGTTCAGGTTCACTCAGGAGCTATTTCTTTAGATGAGATGCATGCATCCAGGAATCAGTTCCTTTAAGCTCTGCAGCACGGGGGCTGGTTAACAGGACCTGACATGGGCTTTCCCGCAAGGTTGGAGAATCTTTTTGTAAATGTCATTTCCAATAGACAAAATATCCTGGTAGTAGCTTATGGTGTTTTAGGTCTTCACCTCCCAGGAGCGCACTGTAGAAAGCTTGTTCTACAAGAGAATAATTTTTATCCATAGCCTTGATTATACATTTACAATGTTGAGGTATTTCACCTTTTATTAATTTTTGGTCAAAGGAAGTTGGGGCCAAATGCATAGGACTTCCAGGAATTACCTTGAATGGTGAGAGTTTATGTAATCCTAAAGGGGTGGCCCTTAAGTTCAGAAGTGCTATAGGCAGGGCTTTTGGCCATAGTAATGTAACATTTCCACAAACTTTGCCAACTGGGTCTTAAGAGTACCACTGGTGTATTTAGCTAGTCCAGGGGACTAGGGATGTTAACCATCGCAAAAGTGGTGTCACGTTGGCCAGATAGTACATGCTTGTTTCATAACTTACCCGGTAAAATAATGAGTTCCTTGGTCGCTGTGGAGCTCGAGGTGAGTACCCCAGGGAGGGGTTATCTTTTCCTATAGGACTTTAGCCACTGCTGAAGCAGGGGCGTGTCTGCCGAGAAGGCTCCAACAAACCGGAGAGCATGCCGATCAAAACGAAAACATAAGTGCTTCCATGTCTGGGAGGTAGCTGAATGAAATCCGTCTTCCAAACCTCAAATGGCCCATCAGGATGGCCAGGGATTGTGCACACCAGCTTTCCAAGATTGAATATAGGACAGGTGGGACAGGCAAATAAGCATTTTGGTAACTTTGTTGGTGTTACCCCACCACTATTTTTTCATAAAAGTAATCATCTTTTCAGTAGCCTGATGACTTAAATCACGTATAGTAGTTAATAACAAACATGGAGTCTGGCAGGAGAGGTTTTTTCATTTAGCCCAAACTAAAATTTGTCTCTATCATTAAACCAGTGGCTGTTATTTTTCCAATTTTTTTTTTAGCCTCTGGTGCCCAGTTCTGTTCCTATCTAGTAATTGTTTTAAGATCACCTTTTGAAACCTTTCTAGCTGGGTCATGACAAAGATTTGATCAATAGGACCTTCAAGGACAGCATTCTTTGCTGAGTTGTCACAAGGTGATTTCCTCTAGCTTCCATAGAGACTAATTTCGAATGGCCTGAACTTTGATAATGTCTAGAGCAGCAGGTAGCTGTATTGCATCTAATAATTCTTTTACATATAGCCTATTCTTTATTTTGTCTCCATTGGAAGTGAGGAAACCTCTTTGGTTCCATAACATTCCAAAAGTGTAAGCAACTCGGAAGGCACACCTTCCATCTGCATAAACGTAAACAGTCTTACCTTAGCAAGGAGACGGGCTTGGGTGAGGGCAAATGTTCCCCAGCTGTGCCTGCTGGGCTGAAGGGGCAAAGGAGCCGCTTCCACAGCCTCGAAGGGAGTAGTGTTTGCACAGCCCCCACAATACTCGCCAGCGTCATTTTTTAAAATATGATCCATCTGTAAACAAAGACAACTCAGCGTTGTTCGGGGTCTGGCCTTGTTTGTCTGAAGGAGTGCGCGGGAGAGCCTCAGGGTGCAGGTCTCTGTAGCGTGAGAGTGACATGAGGATTAGCAAGTAGAGAAGGTCGTGAGGAGTGAGTGGGCCGGCAGGGAGATGCTGGGGCTGGAGGGCGGTGCTGACCTCCGTGCTTCTGGGCTAATGCCCTCAAAGCGTTACCTTCCTTTCCATGCACGAAAAGGGAAGAACGGGAACTTAAAATTAGGATGACCTAGTGCTGGAGGGTTTATCAATTTCTCCTTTCGTTTATTAAAAAGTTGCTCTTCAGATTTTGCCCCTAAAGAGACAGCTATTATTCAGGACGGAAGGGGTGGCATTATTTCTGTTTTCTGGACAGGGAACAATGTCACCAATGAGGGAATTCAGGAAGTCAGAGGACTCCAAGGTTGAGTCAGCACAGTTTGGTTTGTCGAATTCTAAAATTATTTCCCTCTTTCGGGGCGAAAAAGAAATTCCAGAATGGTATTTTTCTAGAAAATCACATGAAATCACGAGGGAGAATACATGGAGCCAGGAGGCAGGAGGCAGGAGGTGGACGTTAAGGAAAGGCGAGGGCAGGCTGCATAGGATAAAGGTGTCTCACTATGCAGGTGAAGTCCCCCAGCCGATCTCTCGGAGCTGCCCTCAGAAGCACAGATGAAGAGTCCACCTGGGTGTGGTGACAACTCCCAGACTCTTATCCCCAGTATTGGAGGTGGGGTCCAGGGATGGGCGATAGGCGTGTGGGTCGCGGAGGTGGATCCCTAATGAATGGTGTGGTGCCCTGCCCCGGGTGATGGGCGAGTCTCACTCTATTAGTTCCCATGACAGCTGACTGTTCCCTCCCCTCCTGTCCTTCCTCTCGCCGTGGGATGCCTGCGCCCCTTCCCTTCCATCAGGAGTGGAAGCTCGCCAAGGCCCTCCCCAGAAGCAGACGCTGGTGCCAGCTTCTTGTACAGCCTGCAAAACTGTGAGCCTAATACGCCTCTTTTCTTTATAAATTACTCAGCCTCAGGTATTTTCTTCATAGCAACTCAAACGGGTTAAGGCAGCCTCTTAGCATGTCAAAGCACCAGTCTTTGGGCTATTGCTTTCTGAGCCCCACCAGAACCACACATTATATAAACTTTTGAAACTGTCCTTTTTTTTTTTTTTTTTTAACCTTAGCAGAATTCCCTGGAGATCACTAAAGATGATGAGAAAGAGATTCTCTCTGTCTTCTGCGGCAATCTCCTTTTCACTGGCCTGGCTTCTTACAGTGGAGGCACAGTCCAGGAGGTCTACCCCAGTGCTGTTATGTCCAGGATGCTCCACCTGCTGCCACTGGAGATTAAGAATTTTAGTGTTTTTCTTTTCATAGTGTCTTCAAGGGTATGGGCAAGCTGATTTGCCATATTAACTAGATCACAAGTGGGTGCAGTTTCCCATTCCATACAAGCCCTTTCGACAAGCTGGGGAAGGTTTTTTTTTTTTTTTTTTTTTTTTTTTTTTTTTTTTTGTGACAGTCTCACTCTGTTGCCCTGGCTAGAGTGCAGTGGTGTTATCATAGCTCACTGCAACCTCAAACTCCTGGGCTCAAGCAATCCTCCTGCTTTGGCCTCCCAGAGTGCTAAGATTATAGGCATGAGCTAGCATGCCTGGCCCTAAGACTGGGAAAGTTCTTGAGAAAGATCTTCACAAACAGAATTAAAGCCTACTCCAACAGATTCAATAACTGTGGTTAATCCAGGATTTCCCTGAAATACAACTCAGAGCTGACCATAACAGTTGTAAACTAGCTTATTCTATCTATTCTTGGGTGCAGGCCTGGAGTTTTTTCCAGTCTGAAGCTTTAGGAAAAGCCTCACGGAGGTTTTTTTTTTTTTTGGTCATGCCTTTATAGGCTCTGTCATAGTCTTTGAGGGTGCTTTTGCCTAAATCCCCTTCAGGATCATGCCAACAAGCCTTGGTCATCTGGCGTTGAGCCTGACCCTCACTGACAAGTGTGCGAACCAACTGGGATAGGTCAGAGACTCCTGGCTGATCAGCCTGAATTACTATGTTTAATTCATCAGCAAATTGGTAAGCGTCCTCAGTGACCTTTAGGAATTCCACGGCCATGGCTGGAAGTTCAGAAAATTTGGGATTTAGAGGAATCATTAGTGAGTTTAGCCTTATTTATTTATTTTTTTTCTGAGATAGAGTCTCATTCTGTTGTCTGGGCTGGAGTGCAGTGGCATCATCATAGCTCACAGCAGCCTCAAACTCCCGGGCTCAAGCGATCTTCCTGCCTCAGCTCCCTGAGTAGCTGGGACTACAGGTGCCACCACACACAGCTAATTTTTCTATTTTTCAGAAAGATATAATAAATCATCTTTGTACCAGAAAGGACTTACCAAAAAAGATTTTTAAAAAAAATTATTTTATACTTCCAGAACGAATGGAAGGTCTTTTATTAAGGAAGCTTAACCCAACTAAACCTGAGTAAAGTCAACAGGGAGCTGCTACCAAAGGGAGGGAGCTTGCCCTGAGAGAAGAGTTACTGGACAGGAAAAAGCCGTCTGGGAAAGCAGCGCAAAGGGCTCGACTGTGGGTACTGCTGAGCTGAAGGCCTGCCAACCTTCTCCAAGCGCAATCCCACTTCAGGACCACTTCTGACACCAAATTATGTCCATTTAACAACAACAACAACAACAAAAACACTACAAGCCTGGTGCAGTGGCTCATGCCTGTAATCCTAGCACTTTGGGAAGCCGAGGCAGGAGGATCGCTTGGGGTCAGGAGTTCGAGACCAGCCTGAGCAAGAGTGAGACGCCTGTCTCTACTAAAAATAGAAAAACTAGCTGGGCATGGTGGTCCTCACCTGTAGTTCCAGCTGGGAGGCCGAGGCAGGAGAGGATAGCTTGAGCTCAGGAGTTCGAGGTTGCAGTGAGCTATGATGACACCACTGCACTACAACCCAGGTGACAGAGGGAGACCCTGAATGAAAACAACAACAAGAACAACAACAAAACAGTGCAGAATATTATCTCCAAATATGGGTTTACTCAGGAGTAGAAATAAGGATTATAACCCAGAATGCATAAAATGGCAAGCCACCAGTGCATTTGTGAGGGGAGGGAGAGGGGAGCTTTTACTGGTAAAAAAGAGATTTACAAAAGCTGCCTAGAAACAGACTTTATTGGCTCCAGAGGTTCAACTCTGGTTCCAGCCAGAGTCGTTGTCAGTTCACTGGCGGAGATGCCATTCCTGGGCATGTGTTCTTCCAGGAGTATCTTACCGGAATCACTGCAGTCCTGAAGAATGTCTAGTGATAAACCTTTTGTGAAGGACACAGAAAGGTTCTTAGAAAGTCCTTGGAAACTGTTCTTATCTCAGACACATAAGCATGAGCTTCCTCTCCGTCGGGCCTTCCCGGCCCTATTTTGTCTGAGCCTGACAGAAGTGATTTCATCCTGGGATCTTCAACTGACTTCATGTTGGTATCCGCAACTTTCACAGAGATATCAGAAACCAACACAGAGGAGATGTTGTGAGCCTTTTGCTATCACCGAGGGCGGAGTACGGACACCGCAGGCAGAGCACTGCAGTGATTTTCTACTGCGAATAGCAAATTGCCACAAACTAGGCGGCTTAAAACATCACGTATTTATTTCCCTGTTTCTGTGGGTCAGGAGTCCAGGCCTGGCTTGACTGAGTCTCCCAGGGATGCAGTCAAGGTGTCCACTGCACTACAGTTCTTACTCGGAGCTCAGGGTTTTCCTCTAAATTCCTTGTGGTGTTGGTGGAATTCAGTTCCTTGCTGTTGTACAACCGAGGATTTTAGCGTAGACACGGCCCCTCTTCAAAGGTGGCTCACCCAGGCCCGTCGGAGAGTGTATCTCTGACGCTTCAGCTTTTGTTAAAGGCTCTTTTCATTATGTCAGTTCCACCCGGGATAATGTCACTTTTGATGAACTCAAAGCCAGCTGATTAGTAAGTAAGCCATCATACTGAGGTCCCGTTGTAGTCACAGGTTCTGCCCACACTCAAGGCAAGGGAACTCCCCACACACGTAGGGCAGAGGCACACGTTTTAGAATCCTGCCTGTGATAGGCACATGGCCCAGATCCAGCCAAACAGCTTCAGAAAAAGGCAATCTTCAAAGTGATCTCCGGCTTTGATTTTCAAACCAGATTCATGCTTATTGCTGATAAAATACATTTAATCTGAAACAGCAATGGCGTTATCAGCATTATTTGGTTGGTGGCTACAGATGCTGGGAACACCAGACTGATGATTTGATATGTAGCTATCAAAAGCAAAATTTTCATTTTGAGCAAAGTTTGAGCTTGAGGAGGGAAATCTGTATGTCAGCCACTTACTATATCTTATTTCATTTAAGCTTCCTAATAGTCCTGAGACTTTGGTTTTTTTTAAGATGAGGAAATCAAATCTCAGAGGGCATAAGTGATGTGTCCAAGGCCATACAGCTAGTTAGTGAGAGTGAGGGCTGGGGATTTTCCAATATAGCGTCTACCTTTCCTGATAAAGTGGGGTCAGCCACACACACAAAAAAAATTTTTTCATGAATGTTCTTTATTATAGTCACTGATTATTCCTTGAGGTCCTTTTCAGCCCTTCATGCACACGTATGGTGCAAAGAAGAAAAAGAAATCGATTGAATTTTAGTATCTGGAGAGGACACTGCATGATCTTTTCTGATTATTAAAAAACAGGAAAAAGATTATTCTGGAAGTAATCACTCTTGGTTAGGAAGATGAGATTATATTGCCTTCTTTAGAACTAAGATTTATAGAAGATTCGAGCTAGCTACAAGTGTCATTGATCAAATATTCACTTGGTCTTTTTAACTGCTAAACAGAGTTTGCCACAGTTCATTTTGTAATTAGGGTTTATATAAGATCATTATTTTTTAATCAGTTAAAATTGGCTTTTTTGTATGCCCCCAAGTCCTGCTTTACTTCCATATTATTATGCAGTAGAAAATGGCTCAGCTGGGTTTTTCCCACAGTTTTAGGTATCTAAACTCATAAACTGTATAATGATCCAAGAAATTTGTTTAGTAATTAAGGTATAAAATATAACATGAAACTTAGTAAATAAATAACTGAATATAAAAAGCTGATAGGATTTTTGGGCAAAATTATTCACACGAAGTAAGAGAGAGACCCTTTATATATGCACCTTCAAATAAAGTAGAAAAAAAACCCACTTACTTTTCCAGTAGGTGGAAACAATGTGTCACTGTGTTTTCCTGGGCTCTGCATGTGTGGTTGGAGGGGGTAGACAGATGGAGGGCCCCCTCTTTAGAATCTGAAACTATTGGCTTTCTCCTCCAGGAATATGAGGATTGAAATTTTACTGCCTGTGAATCCAGGAACATGCAAGCCAAGAAATTAACATAAAAATTTATCTTGGGCAGGTGATATGCTTAGATTTATAAGCAAACCTATTTTTGAGGGTTGTTAGGGGCTGAATTATATCCTCACCCCAAATTGATATATTGAAGTCCTAACCCCATTATTCAGAAGGAGATCTTATTTGGAGATTGGGACATTTTAGAGGTAGTTCAAAGGAGGTCACAAGAGTGGGCTCTGAGCCAATATAAGTGGTGCCCTTATAAGCAGAGGAAATTGGGACACAGACACAAAAAGGTCACATGAAGGTGAAGGGAAAACACAACCATCTACAAGCCAAGGACAGAGGCCTCAGAAGAAACCAGCCCTGCCAACACCTTGATCTCAGACTTCTGGCCTCCAGATTATGAGAAATAAATTTCTGTGTTTAGACCACTGATTCTGCGGTACTTTGTAATGGCAGCCCCAGCAAATTAGTGTAGGGGTTGATTCCACAACACAAACCACAGTGGATTCTCACAGAAAAATACAGCCTTGCTGATTTTCATATCTCAGTTTATAAAATATTTAGCAAATAAGCTAACAATCTACCATGAATGAGAGCATTACTAGTACTTTGAGAACTTAAAAAATTGGAGAATGGCAAACTGATGTAAAACATGATTTAAGCATATTTAAAATGGTTGAAGATGTAAATGAAAAAAATTAACATGTTAAGAAAAAATTAACATACTATGAAAAACATATAGGCGGAAACTTAAAAGTACAAAACATTGACAGAAATTAAAAATATAGTTTTGAAATTAAAAAAACAAATGGTTCAATTAAGCAGCAAATTAGAGGCAGGTATAACAATCATAAGCTTAAAGATTGATATGAGGAAATTACACAGCATTCAGTATCAAGGAGTAATATTAATAAATGAAAACTGTAAAAGAGATGTTACGAGACATGGAGGATAGAATGAGAGAAACCTGTATACATCAGAAATGCTAGAACAGGAAAATAGAGAGAATGGAAAAGAGGTTATAGTTAAAAAGTAATGACTGAGATTTCCTATATTGTTCAGATTCAGAAAGTGAAATACAAAAGGCCTCCCGAGAAGAATACATAAAAAATACCCCTAGCACTGTGTATCAATGACACAGAGAACATCTTGGATGCAACTAAAAATAAATGACTGTACAATCACTAGATATACGATAATATTCTCAACAGCAATAATATAAGTCAAAGATGACAGAATAATGCTGTTACATTTCTGAGGAAAACTACAGTCCAATGAAAATTCTAATGACATTAAACTAAAATACTGTATTTGGGATTTTTAACTTTCTTATCAACTTCATGAAAATTAGACATGCCATGATATCTGTATCTCTTTTGATACATTTCAGTGAAAAAACAAAACAAAAAATTGGCTTTGAAATCAACTCTGCATAGCTTACCTTCTGTCTGTCACTAGGGATTGTGGCCACCTCTACCCAGTATCAGTTTGGGGCGGTGGCAATGCGGTAGAAGAACAAAGAGCTAACTTCTAACTTCTTGTCTCCAAGGAACTCTGTTCCTTTGGACGATTCCTTTAACCTCTGTGACACTGTGTCCGTATCTGTAAAAGAAGGAACCCAAGGGTCTTGCAGAGACAAACACAAGCTTCGGCGTCAGACCGCCCTGAGCGTCAAGCCGGCTTGCCCACCGAGTCCATAAAACGCTTGGTGAAGGGCGTCAGTCTCCCTGAGCCTCAGCTGCCTGAGCTGGACTGTTGGTGGTGGCAACACCTGGCTCGGGCGGTTGTGGGGAGGGTCACCGAGATACTCCTCAGCAGCCCCCAGCCTTTTTGACACCAGGGACGGCTTTCATGGAAGATAATTTTTCCACGTACTGGGGAGGAGGGGGATGGTTTCGGGGTGATTCGAGCACATTACATTTATTGTGCACTTTATTTCTATTATTATTGCACTGTAATATATAATGAAATAATTGCACAGCTCACCTTAGGTTGGGGACCCCTGCGAGTCTATGTGATTCGGTTCCCAACGCGCCCAGCGCAGAGCAGACCGTCCGGACAGCTGGAGCTCTTGCATCTCTCACACCCCTCGAAGTTCTAACATTCTCAGAATCCATGATTTGATTTCGATAAGAGTAAAACAATTTGTGGGAAATGTGGCAATTAAGGTTTTTACATTTCGGCTTCAGGGGTTTTTATTTGACCGAGATACTGCAGTAAACTCGTTTTGTGAAACCTGAAGCGGACGGCTCTTTCCCTCGGAAGCTTTTGCTTTACTGCAGTAGATGCTAAGGCGCCCCCTTGTGGCAAAGCACGATGACGACAGGCTGTAACCCTCCGCTGGGACTGCAGCTTTTTTTTTTTTTTTTTTTTGAAATTTTATTTTATTTTTATTTTTATTTCAGGGTATTAGGAGGGTAAAAACATTTTGGCTACATTTTATGTCTTTGCCTCACCCAAGCGAGGGTTAAGAGCATGCCCTTCCCCTCTACAATGCTCCCCGTGTCCTTTAGTTGTGAGTTTATCCCCCCATCCCCCTAATCCCTGGAGAATACTACTGCCATGTGAGCACCATAGTGTTAATCAGTTAGTGCCAATTCGATGGCGAGTACAAGTGGAGCCCATTCTTCCGATCTTGTGATACCTCACTTCGGATAATGGGCTCAAGTTCAATCCAGGAAAACATAAGAGGTGCTAGATCACTGTCATTTCTCATAATTGAGTAATATTCCATTGTATACATATAACAAATTTTAATAATCCACTCGTGAATTGACGGGCACTTGGGTTGTTTCCACATCCTTGCAATAGTGAGTTGTGCTGCCATAAACATTCAGGTGCAGATGTCTTTATCATAGAATATCTTTTGCTCTGGGTAGATGCCTAATAGTGCTATTGCTGGATCCAATGGTATTTCTATTTTTAGCTCTCTGAGGTATCTCCAAATTCTTTTCCACAGAGGTTGCACTAATGTGCAGTCCCACCAGCAGTGTAAGAGTGTTCCTATCTCTCCACATCCCCACCAGCATGTGTTGTTTTGGGATTTTTTGATAGAGGCCAATTTCACTGGGGTTAGGTGATATCTCATTGCGGTTTTGATTTGCATTTCTCTAATGATTAGAGATGTTGAGCATTTTTTTATATGTTCGCTGGCCATTACTCTGTCTTCTTTTGAAAAGTTTCTGTTCATTTCCTTTGCCCATCTGTTGATGCAGTTGTTGGGACTGCAGCTTTTCCACGTGTGCTGCGCACCTGGCGGTGTCCTGAGCCGAGGCGGCACTGGCAGTGAGGGGGTCTTGGTCGAAGCTGTGCACAGAGCATGTTTCTGGTTGCTGACTGCATTGGAACACCTCCTTCCGTAGAGTTGCTGCTGTTCTGCAGGAGTGGCTGCTTCCAACCGACTGTATTCGAAAAGCCGTCTATGAATAAGTTGAGAACACTGCTGTTACACGGTAAGCTTTCAATCGATGTCCGTTGGCTCCTAGCTTTTCTTTCTGAAGCTATGAGACCAAAGGTTTCATAGATGAACTTTAATACCCTGTTATTCTCGTTAAAATAGCCCTACGAGAATGTAATATGTGTGTTTAGTCATTTATTTATTTATTTTAGTTAGAAAGAAATGCGAACATTGCCTCCCCTCTGCAAATTCTCTCGTAACAAAGTAACACAAGAAATATTCCCTTGCATTGCAAAATCTTACAGCAGCTATGAAAATGAAGGGAAGGAATTATTTAATTACTGGTTCAGATGGTATAATAGAGGTTTCATGTTCTTAGTGTGCTTCCCATTCGGTATGGCAGGGTCACGTGGGAGAGTGGAGATTCGAGGTGGGTTCTCCAGACACAGGCACTGAGAATTTTAAGTGCAAGATGTTTGTTGGGGCTCAACACCTACGGAGAGGACAGAAGACGAAGCGGGACAGGGTGGAGGGAGAAGTCCAACAGCAGGTACAGAACCAAGAAAGCCTCGCCTAAACCCAGCAGGGATCTCCGGAAAAGGATGCCCTATGGCGTGTCCCAAGTGGGCCAAAATGGCCGGGCCTCTATGCCTCTGCCTGGCTCTCTGCAGCTGCGGCTGACTGTGAAGGAGCCACAGCAAGTGTTTCTTTGAAGAGACGTCAGGGCGGGGGCAGTTCTCTGTGTCCACCAGTGTCTCTGACTCACGTGAGGGGGCAGAGAACCTCAATCCACTTCCACCTGTCATGGATAATCTTCTCGCTGATCCCCACGTGCAGCTTAACCGCGCTCTGGTCATTCGTACCCAAAGCCCTCCCTGCTCTCTACTGTCTTTGTCTCCTACAAATCCCCGAGAACAGTGCTAGCCTTTCCTACAGCATGTCCTCTCCTCCTCTGTCCTTGGTTAAGCTCTCTCTTCTCCCAGAAGCAATGCTCGTCTGTATTACCAAATTGGACATGTGATTATTCTGCCCCACATTTTAAAAGTATGCATATTCTGTCTTTGTGACTAACTTATAAGCCGAGGATTGCAAAAAAGATTTCATCTTGCACTGTAGTTACAGTGGTGTCTGTTTGTTCCCAGCTACCTGTAGGAAAGCTGTGTTGAGAAGGATTCTGAGTCTGAATCCAAGCTCGGGGAGGAGTACAGCTGTCACTGACGACCTTCATGATCTACCAGGGAAAGTGGTGACATCTTCTTTAACATTTGATAGTTGACTTCCAACCCTGTTCTCAATGCTCAGCTTGGAGAGAGATGTATGTTTACGTTGCTTGCTAATGTAGAAATGAATTACTTTAAGGCTCTCAAGGGATCTTTTGTCGTGGTGTACAGGCTCCTTACAGAGAAGTTCCAGTGGTGATACACACTCTGAAGTGAAGCTGCTGGATCATAGGGTATTTGACTTTATCAAATACGACCTTATTGCTCTTTAGCTTTGCATGAGGCGTCCTAAACCTCCTCCCGACCCCCAACAGCTGCCATGATCCCGTTGTAACTTGCATGTTGAACAAACATGACTCTTGGAATGAAATCAGTAAATAGTTTGTTTTGCCTCCCACTGTTCTTTAAAATACTCTATATGGCTCTTTCCCTGATCCTACAGGGGAAGTCCCACAGATATTCTAACCTTTCTGTACCCTTTGAGTAATGAAAACCTCATTTCAAGTCATAAAACACAGTTTTAATTAGGGAATTAAATGCCCAGTCTGTGTATGAGTCACATTTTAATCTTGGTTTAAAATTGAGTCTTCTTCTTCTCCTGAAGCCTGATGCGACGGCAATCCGGAAGCCTGCAATTGGTCAGCATCGTTTCTCATTTCCCACACGTGCTTCTACCAGTCCTCTCTCATCTAGCTGAGAGCAATTGCCAACCCCTTTGGGGTAGAGCAAGGCAGAGTGAGAAGTGGTAAGGGAGACAGGAGAGTGTGGACGTGGCTGGTTCTGTTGAGGCCATCTAGCAGCTGAACTTTCTAGACTTGAGGAGTGTTTAAAAATATTTTATCTTGTTTATTGATTGATTGATTGAGATGGGGTCTCGCTATGTTGCCCAGGTTCCTGGGCTCAAGGAACCTCCCACCTCAGCCTCCTGAGTAGCTGGGACTATAGGCATTCACCGCTGTGCCCAGAGTAAATGCTTTTTAAAATTGAGATATAATTCACATACCATAAATGTCACTGTTTTAGTATGTAAAATTTAGTGCTTTTTGGTATATTTTCAATGTTATGCAACCATCACCACTATCTAATTCCACAGTATCTTCACTACCTCAAAAAGAAATATACCCATTAGCAGCAGTCATTTCTCATTGCCCCCTCACCTTTGTCCTTGGCAACCAATGATCTCCTTTTTGTCCCTCTGGATTTGCCTATTCTGAACATTTCATATAAATGGAATCATATGGTATATCCTTTTGTGTTTGGCTTCTTTCACTTAGCATAATATTCCCAAAGTTCATTCATGTTGTAGTATGTATAAGTACTTCATTCCTTTTCATGATGGAATAATATTCCACTGCATGGATATACCACATTTTGTTTATCCACTCATCAGTTGTTGGACATTTGAGTTGCTTCCAGTTTTGGGCTATTATGAATATTATATTATTAAAATAATGCTGCTATGGATATTCATGTACAAGGTTTTTTTTTAATGCATGTGTTTTTGATGCCATTGAGTATATACCAAGACTAGAATTTCTAGGCAATATAGTAACTGTACATTTAACATTTTGAAGAACTGCCAAGCTGTTTTCCACAGCATCTACATTGTTTTAGATTCCCACCTGCAGTTTACAAGGGTTCCGGTATCTCCAGACTTTCACCAACACTTGTTATTTTCTGTTTTTTTGATTATAGACTATAGTCATCCTAGAGGGTATGAAGTAGCATCTCATTGTCATCTCTATTTGCATTTCCCTAATGACTAATGATGCTGCGCATCTTTTCTGGTGCTTATTGGCCTTTGTGTATCTTCTTATTTGTATACGCTCATTTAAAAAATTTGGTTATTTGTTTTTTATTGTTGAGTTGTAAGTGTTTTTATATCTTCTGAATACTAGACCCTTATCAAATATAGGGTTACAAATATTTTCTCCTATTTTGTAGTTTGTCTTTTCTTCTTCTTTTTTTTTTTGACAGTTTCTTTTGACATACAAATGTTTTTAATTTTGATGAAGTCTGATTAATCTATTTGTCTTTGGTTGTTTGTGCTTTTGGTGTCATATCTAAGAAACTGTTGCCTAACCCAAGATTATAAAGATTCACTCCCATGTTTTCTTTTAAGAATTTTATAGTTTTATCTCTAACATTTAGGTCTTTGGTCTATTTTGAGCTAATTTCATTGTACAATGTGAGGTAGTTTTCCAAATTCATTTCTTTACATGTGGATAACCAGTTGTCCCAGCTCAATTTGTTGAAAGGAATATTATTTTCCTATCAAATGGCCTTGATACCCTTGTTGAAAATTAGTTGACTACAGATGTATGGACTTATTTCTGTACTCTCAATTCCATTCCATTGATCTACATGTCTAACCTTATGCCGTTACCACACCTTATTGACTAGTGTAGCTTTGTAGGAAGTTTTGAATTTAGGAAGTGTGAGTCTTGCAACTTTGTTATTCTCTTTCAAGAATGTTTTGGCTATTCTTGGTTCCTTGCAATTCATATGAATTTTATGATCAGCTTTTTCATTTCTATTAAAAAAAAGGCAGTTGAAATTTTGTTAGGGTTGGCATTGAATCTGTAGATCAATTTTGGGGATATTGCCATCTTAACAATATTAAGTCTTCCAATTCGTAAACAGGGATGTCTTACTATTTATTTAAATCTTCTTTCATTTCTCTCACCAATGCTTTGTAGTTTTGAGTGTACAAGTATTGCACTTCTTTAGTTACGTGCATCCCTAAGTATTTTATTTTTTTGACAGTATTATATATTTGGAATTTTAAAATTTTTAATCTTTTTATTGATATATGTTTTACATATTTATGGGGTACATATGATTTTTTTTACATGCATAGAATGTATAATGATTAAGTCAGAGTAATTGAGGTATTCATCACCTTGAGTATTTATCATTTCATTGTGTTGGGAACATTTCAAGTTCTTTCTTCCAGCTACTTTGAAATATACAATACATTGTTGCTAACTATAGTCACTATACTTTGCTACTGAACATTAGGATTTATACTTTCTTATTATGAATGAAATTGTACTCTTAATTTCATTTTGAGATTGTCATTGCTAGTGTATAGTAATGCAAGTGATTTTTACATACTGACTTGTGTTTTGCAATGTTGGTTAACTTGCTCATTAGCTCTAAAATGTGTGTGTGTTTTTTTGTGTGTGTATTCTTACAGTATTACACGTAGAGGATCATACCGTGTGCAAATAGAGGTAGTTTTACTTCTTCCTTTCCAGTCATGATGTCTTTTATTTCTTCTTCTTGCCTAATTGCCTGGCTAAAATCTCCACTACAGTGTTGAATAGAACTGGCAAAAGTAGACATTCATGATCTTCGTTCTTGATCTTGGGGAGAAAAGAAACTTTCCTTTCACTATTCTATATGATGCTAGCTGTGGGTTTGTCATAAATGCCTGTTAGCATGTTCCCTTCTATTCCTAGTTTTTTTGATTTTTTTAATCATGAAAAGACATTAAATTTTGCCAAACGCTTTTTCTGTGACTGTCGAAATAATCATGTGAGTTTCTCCCTTTATTTTATTAATATGATATACTGATTGATTTTCAATAGTTTGAAACAACTTTGTATTCTTGGGATGAATCCCACTTGGTTACAGTGTAAAATTCTTTTTATATGCTGCTGGACTATGCTAGTATTTTGTTGAGGATTTTTACATATATATTTTATATCTGTGTCTACATATTTATTAATTTATATATACTTTTTTTCTTTGTTAAAGACGTTGTCTCATTGTGTTGCCCAGGCTGGAGTGCAGTGAGTATTCACAGGCATGATCTTAGCTCACTGCAACCTCAAGCTCCTGGGCTCCAGTGATCCTCCTGCCTCAGCTTTCTGAATAGCTGGGACTGCAGGTGTGCACTGCTGCACTTGGCTTACAGCTGTATTCTTAAGGGATATTGGCTTGCAGTTTTCTTTTTTCGCAATGTCTTTGGTTTTGGTATCAAGATAATACATATTGGCTTTATACGATGAGTTAGAAAGCATTCCTGTCACTTTTATATTTTGGAAGGATTTGTGGAGAATTTGTGTTAATTTTTTATTAAATGTTTGGTCCAATTCATGGATGAAGGCACCTGGTCCTTGGCTTTCCTTGTGGAACGTTTTTTGATTACTAACTCGATCTCTTCACTACATCTTAAAGAGATTAATTTTCCCATCTTGTAAGTGGTAGTAGCAGAACAAACTCAAGTAATTATGACACCAAAACCTGTGATTCGAGCCACTATTGACCAAAATACATATTCATATTTATATGTGATATATTCTCACTACGAAGATAACACATTCATGTTTAAACATGTTTTAAATAGTAGAAAATCGCAAAGAACATAAAAATAATCCATAACACTGTTCAATATGTTGGTATACGTTCTTTCAGTACTTTTTCTAACTGTTCTCCAAATACATATATTTAATCTATATTGGACATGATTGTTATCATACTTTTCACACAATTTTCTTTTCTTCTTTACTCATTCGATTCTGTCTTGTGAGTGAGTTCCCATGTGACTAGTGGTTCTTCAAAAACCTTATGTTAAATTATTCCCTAATTTACACTGTATAATTCCTTTAACTACAACAGATTTTTCCTTTGTCCTGTTTAATATTTCAGTTATTTTAATTTTTTTTGCTATTTATAAATAATGCTCTCTGGATCATCTTGGACTTTGTTGCATCATTAAGTTTTTTCAATATATTCCTAGAAGTGGAATATTGGATCAAAGACTAGCAACATTTTGAAGGTTTTTCATCTGCTTGGTGAGCCATAAGGTTTACCAATGAATACTTCTACTTGTATTAAATGAATTTTTGTTTCCCTCTCTGATACTATTGCTGTTTTAAAAGTATTTTCTAATTCATTAGGTTAAAAACAATGTCTTTGAGGTATAATATTCAAAGTGGGATTCTCTTCCAGAAGAACTGTAGAGGGAGCAAAGACTGGTTTTCCAGGACACAAGAAACTGACAGTGACATCTTTCATCGTCATCTGCTTTAGCCTTTATGAATAAGTGTCTTCTTCCCATTAAGTTCTCCATGCCACGCTGGAAATAAGGGTGAAAACCAGCATGTAAGCCCAGATTTACAATGGAGCCATGCCCCTGTCCAGAAAGTCCTTAGCTTTGCTTTAATTCTCAGCTTAACAACAAAATGCGACATTGCTGAGGGCAGTCAGTTCAGCTCACTGGGTATTCTCAGTGAGTAATAACCAGTGGAATTTAACATAGAAAATTCTATCATTATTCAACACTTAATAATATCAATACTATAATTGATCTTAGAACCTATAACTCAAAATAGAGAACAGAAAATAATTGAAACAATTACTCTGAAAGAGATCAGGCTTTCCTTGTATCTAATTACCATGCATATAAATAATTTTAAATATCAGGAAGTAGCAAAGCAATTTTAATCAATATTTTCAAATCTTCTACCCTGCTTTTATCACTCTACAAAACTTCAACAACAGCAACAAAAAAGCCAAACAAACAAAGAATTAAATAAAACGTACCCTGGGACTATGCGTTAAGTATCAAACTGGGCTCATTGTACTTTTTAAATTTGCTCTCTGCTCCTGCACACTGGCAAACAAAGTCACACACAGTGAAATGGCCAGATATTTCCAACAGAGGAGGAAAGGGGCGACGGGCTGGATAATCCACAAGCTCAGGGAGCAGCCCTGGGCTCACTGGAAGCTGCCTGGAACGAAATGGAAAAGAGCAAATGATGACTCCGTGTACACAAATGAACAATCAGTATTCAGAACAATTTTAAAACTGTATGATGATATGCTGATCACTCCCTTGCAGAAAGACATTTCAAAGATTGAAAGGATGCAGGGGAGAGCAATAGAAATGACTCTAAGCATGGGCCCTGGAGCAATGATGCTTTATATTTCCTCTCCACCATTCTGCAAAGGGAGCGCAAGTTCCCGCATGACGGCTGAAGGTCACCCTGTTTGTCAGAGACACAGGCTAAGAGCAGGAAATTCAAGTCCCAGTGAGAAGTTATTTGATGAAATCACTCCAGAATCCTGCCATCAGTAAGTGTTGATGTTAAACTGGGAGAAATTTTTAAAAATACTTCACAAAGACTTTGGAAGAATAAAATACAATCTTGATGTGGAGCCCATAAGCCCTGCCACTCACCTGTAAGGTAATCCAAGGCAGGTCACATAAACAATTCCGGGCTTGGTTTCCAAGCTAGGCCTTGTGGGGAAATAAATTAGGCAAACAATCAGAAATAATTTTTATTGTGAAGGGCTATTCAAGTGATTAATATTTTAGCTATAATGTTTTGGTTGCATGTGTATGTAGCCCAGCCGTATGGGGAAGGAATTAAGCAACAATAAAAACACAGACTGCTATACTGGGTGGAAAGTTTGAATAAAAAAATATTGTAAAACAAAGTGTGTTTCATAAACTGAATGTTTCTATGTATGGGAAACTATTTTGTTCCTGCTAAAATTCAAGAAAGTCTCTATATAATCCCTTCTTACAATCAAAGCAGAGAAAGTTTTCATTAAGAGGCAGACAGAAAGAGGGAGAGAGACAGATAACAGGGGGCAGTTATTTTGCAGAACATACTTTGAAAAAGTAAGGAAACCTCTATGAATTGCAAATCAATCAGAAGTAGAAAAATGCAGTCAGTGAAGTCAGGGGTAAATCTGGCCCAATTCAACACAGCTTTTGAGATGTCTTTGCATTTAGCATAAATGTCAAAGAGGAATCATGCGTTCCAACAAGGACAGGCATAGCCCTTGGAGTAGCAGAGGTCATGGCAGAAAATCAGTATCAACACAAACTGATGAGCATCCATCAGAACAGAATCAGAACAAAGGTATGATCCACAGTTGGTGCAGGGTTCTGCACACCTTTTTGGTGAAGAGACATAGCAAGGCAACACTGAAACATCACTGGTCACTATTTGTAAGTTGTTATGTTATTACCTGTAAATATATATGTGAAAATATATATAGATGGGTAACTATAGCTATAGATATGGAAGTTAATGTTTAGTAAACTTTGCATACTCTCCATTCTGCACTTTTCAGAATGTCCCTCAGACGACATGTTGTTATCCGAATGTGTCTCCTGTACCAGCTAACACTTCTAGCCAACCAGTGACCTCTGTTTCACATGCATGTCTCATATCCACCCAATTCATTCATTCATTCAATAAACATTAAGCACTCACTCTGCCCCGGGTACTGTGCTTGGCCCATGAAGATTAGCAAGTAAGGAGGAACGTTGCCTTTGAGAAATTCAGCGTCTTGTGGAAGGAGAATGCCATTAAAATAGATAGGTCTCTAAGTATTGTCATCCCTATCACTATCATCGTTTTGTCCAGCTGAGTCTAGAAAGATTTTACCAAACTCTCTCACTGGTTTGGACCCCATGAAGAATATACGCGCCTTCATAGAGCCCTCTATTGTTCACCGCATGTAAAATGCTAGGCGGGGTTTAAAAGTCTAGTTAGATCTAGTTACTCAATGTTTACCCCAAAGTTGCATGTCTTATATTTCATTAAGTGTAAAGCAAGCATAACTGAATCAGTTCTTTCTTCAAACATCAGTTGGCCAGCCGGAATGCAATAAATTTACCTATAGAACAAAAATAATGACAACAGAATTAGCCTTTGGCTATCCGAGGCGGTTAGTTTGATTTAGTGAGGGAAATTATGAACAAATACTAAAACCCAGAAGCAGCATGGTGGTTACTGTATAATTAGCAATTATGTGCCAGCCATAGCTTTTAATTATATTCCTTGGACTGTAATAGAGCAATAAATTCAGGACAGCTTGGATTTGGCTTCAAAACCTGGCATGACACAAGGAACTTGTAAATGCCCACAGTGATATTTTCTTTCTTTTCACTATGGCAGCTGAATTATCCTTCAACAAATCAATCCATATCTCACATTTGCACATATTGGGCTAAAGTAGAAGAAACAGGAAAAATCACCAGCCAGCACCTGCCTCCAAGCCCCGCAACTCCCCTTGCCTTGTGCCCAGGCCCCACGAGAGCTCTGCTTCCCCTCACTGTCTCACTGTCTGTTAACCCTTCCGTGGACGACCATGACCTTCACCATTGCATCTGCTCTGGACAGAAGAGAGGACTATCATGTATTCTGCACCAGGCTTCTAATTCTGCCAGATTGCAGTGGTCTTTAACCATATGCCACACATGATTTGAGAACAGATCTTTCTGTTTCCCTGACAAGCTGTGGGTTCTGGACAGTCCTCCAGGGCTGCCTCCAGATAGAGCACTGAATGTCTGCCGGTTGTTTTCCCCAGTGATGAAAACAGGCTTTGGCTTTGTTCGCACCAGGCTCAAAGTGTAGCACCTTCACAGTGGGATCTTGCGCAAATCACTCTCTCTGGGCCTCAGTCCTCCTCTGTGAGCGGCAGGTTTATAAATCTGCATGATGGAGTTGGCTATAGAAGCAGATGGCGGCACGCTGGAGGGCGTGGGCTCTGGCACCGGCGCGGGTGGACTGCAGGCAATTACTTATTCTCTCTGTGTCACCTCCCTCATCTGTCAAACAGGAATACTATGTACCTCCACAGAGGGCTTCTGTGGCAATTAAATGGGTTAACGGAGAATTGTACCTGGCACATAAGTGACTATGTGAAGTGTTTGGAATCATTATTACAACTTTTTTGTGATGATTAAGTGAGATGAATTAATTTAAAAATTTAGAACAGCGTCCAGCACACAGAAAGCACTCAAAGATGGTGATAGTTATTATTATAACTTTAAATAGTGTTTTACATAATGGTTTCATTCTAACCAAGCACAACAGTACTCAGGGTTGGATTCTTTTTTCCTTCCATTAGTCCAGATTTTAACACAGCAAGCCATAACATTCCTAAATATTTTTGTGACTCCCATGTGCAGCTGAGGTCTCTGGCAATGCAAGATGTACAAAATGACACAATGAAGCGCCCATGTGACAGGCCAGCTCCTCCTCGGGGTGCAAAGGTGAAGCCACCTTTGAAACATCTTTGGAGTCAAAGTGCTGTTTTTTTGTTTTTGCTTTTTTTCCTCTTTTTGAAAAATTACTATAGGAATGCTGGCCTCCAGGGTGTTTGCTCAGATTGGAGAGGAAGCATAAATGAGTACCAAAGAGGAATTTCAGTTACATTTACAGATCTCTGAAGATTTCACGCAGAGGGCCGAGAAAAGCCACGTGCCTCTTTTTCTAAAGCTGAAGAGGATTTGACATACATGATTCTCTTATATAATTTTCTTATTTTAAAAGATACAGCAAACCATGGGTCTAATGGGATTTCCAGGAGTAAGCTATTGGTTTATTTCTTTTGTTACTATACAGGAATTGCAATGGGTACTTGTAATATTTTAAATAACCAAAATTGAAATTTGACATTGTCACAATCTAGTGGCTCTCCAAGTTTAACAAGACAAATTTTGACCAAGCCAACAAAAATACTTCCCCAAATTATTTGTGTAATATTTTCTTATTTTTTTTTACGTATTTTACAAATAATGGAGGTAAAAGCAAACTTTGGAGGGGGAGGAAGGGGTCACTGAGTTGCAAGATTGCTCTAGTCAGCTCATAAAAGTGCAAAAAAATCTCTTCTCCATTGTTATTATTGTTAGTTTTGCTAAATTTAACCTCAAAAATACCATCCTTTTATATAATTTACTTGTCTTCCTTATAATAGTTTTAAATTCACAAATATATTCTATATTTTCTTTTAATTTTGTTCTCAGAAAAGACCCCTAGCAACTTGTTGATGTTTTTGGTCTAACCGATAACCATTGATTTTTTTTTTTTTTTAATATTACTGATGAGGTATGGGTGTTTACCTTGATCCTTTACATAACAAGGGGTATCTTCTAAGAGCCAAGGGTCTCTCCATTGTGTCCTCCCAGTGATCCTCCAGACACCTATGCTGCTTACAGAGTGGGAGGAGCTGTGTAGTAGTGGGAAGGCTGTGCATGCTCAGGACCCACCCATCACATCACATGGTAGGGCTGCCAGGCTCGCAGCCCACCCACCTCTGCACCCACCGTGTGAGACACTGAGCAATTGGGTAACTGATTAACTGAGCCTCTCAACTGTCCCTTCATAGCAAAATTCCCCTTCGGATGTAAGAAACATAATATTGATATAATATGATACAAATATAGTACCAATAAAAATAAACATAGACGATGATATTTAACTTGGAGTAGTGAGAAAAGCACAGATGTTGGAATTAAGTAGAGAAAAATTCATATCACGCTATCTTTGGCAAGTTATTTATGTCCTAAGTTTTGCTTTCTTTTCTGTAAAATGGGGCAATGATACCTCACTGAAATATGAAAATTAAGTGACTCAATGCATGAGAAGTGCCTCTTAGTTCCCTTGACATTAAGACAATAACCAAAAAAAAACCCAAAAAAACCCACTAAGCTGATTTCCTTTCTGACTGGTTCATCTATCTTCATGAAGCCCCTTTGTGGAAAGCATCTTAGAGGTTTTCCACAGCCCTACGGCCACCCAGGGCAACAGGTAAGATGGCCTTAATGTTTGCTGTGGCCTTCCCACCTTGCCATCACACCTTGCCTTCATCTGCAGAGATTCCTGGCCCTTACTTTTAGATACTTTCCAGGACTCCATTTCATTTCAATTGAATAACAGTTTATCCAGTGCCTTCTTTAGTCCTCAACTCAAATATTTATTGAGTGAAAAGATAAACGAATGAAGAATGGAAGACAGGAGCCCTGCCAGTGTAAAACTCTGGACACAGGACACCCAACCTGGAAAAGCCAGGCTCCCCTGACGTGGCCAGTGCAATCTAGGATACGGCCTCATTTGTGGAACCCCTGCCCTATAGTCAGCTAACATGGTAGCTACACTTGCTGTTCCCTTCACAGTTCATTTGCTCATCATTTTGGTCTCTGACACAATGTCACCTCTTCCCTCCAGGTGACCTTGTGGTCACCTTGCCTCTATCCTCTTCTTCTGCTTTATCATTTCCTCATATCGGTTACCTCTACCTTATATTTGGTGTCTGGCAACATTACATTATGTTATGTTATATTATATTACTATGAGCTCTTCCCTAGAAAATCAGCAACATAAGCACAGGAACTTAGAATTTTTTCCCCACTGATGTATTTCCAGCACCTGGAATAGTCCCTGGCACTCAGCAAGAACCCAATAATATTTGTTGAATGAATAAACGGATCCTTAAAAAAATCCTGCAGGGGTATTATTTTTATCCTCATTGAACAGACAGCAAAACAGGATCAGGAAAATAGTCAAAGTTATAAAACAGGTGGTGGATCTGTTTTATAACTCAGTGTTCTGACTCTGAGCCCACCGCTGCTTCCAGAAAAGAAGAACGTGAAGTCTAGTGTAGGATGCATGGCTGGGAGAGAGGAGGGGTGAAGAGCAGGCATCGTGGGCAGGCGGTTTTGCTGGATGCCTCTTCAGCATGTGTCTGAGTCACTTGTCTTAGAGGTTAGCCTGGCCGCTTTCATTTCTAATTACGCCCTATGCCAGCAGTGTACGTGCATACAACTGGAAAACCGAGCGAGGGTAAATTGCTGGTCTGCAGTCATCCACCCTGCCAGCTTTCCCTTCCTGAATTTGTTTGCTGAGCTGCTAGATTCTGAGCGTGAAACTGTTAAGGAAAGTCCCTAAGAAGCTAGGAACTGAATAACACCAGCAAATAAGTGCTCGTTGTTATTATACAGAAGTCTTCAAATAAGAATGACTTATGGTGGGCAGGTTATTTTCTTAATACCTACTTTCTCTATTACTGACTGCTGGGAAGACCAAAATTGGGAAGACATTTGGGAAGTGGGTCCACACGATGTAATGGGAAAGACAACACAATTAAAATGCAATGCATTTCCCATATTAACCAAGAGAACTGGGGACACAAGAAATCTCCATTTGAAGGCATTTGAAGAAATTGTTCAGGAGCTACACCCTATGAAGATACTTTTCTAAAATCTGTTTATAGATTATCATAAAAGTTTACATATAAGCTGTGGATTTGGGCACTTAAAATTCTGCAGTTCGTGGGGACAATACGATTTTATTTCAGTTTGTTGCTATGCACCATCTAAATGTACTGAGAAAGCAAAATTTGGCCAGATGAAATAGGTCTGGGTTTGGTAACTTAACTTGCTAATGTTTTGCCTCAACCAGAAAAGCAATATGTAAGGGAATAATATCAGGGAATAGTTTTTCTCTCTCCATGTTTATAAATTGGGACATTTGTGACTTGAATGATGACGCTCTAAGATATTTCCCTCGAAGCCCTTGGACTCTGATTCTCAGTGTGTCAGAAATTGCATTTCCGATTTCTCACCGCTTTTGCCAATGTTTCAACTCAAAATTGCATTAGTCTACACTGTGAAAAATGTGTATATGTATATGTTTTTTTGAGAGCGAGTGTTTGAAATCTATGCTTTTAGCTGTGAGCTAGATGTCAACTCTATTTAGTCATTTTGCAAAGTTCTTTCTCTTAAATCATAGAAATGAATAGCAAAATGCAAAAACGAAACAATTTCCCTGGTGTACTCACTTCTCCCTCCCCCATTTCACCTGGTTTGGGGGCACACATGAGTGATCTCCCCTCGATAGGCAACAGTAGATCCTCATGTCTGTCTGAGCGTTGTCATTCTAAAATTTGGGTTTGGTATTGCTAGATTTAGAGAAGCTAGAAATCCAAAGTTTTATTGAAACCTCATGATTTTTAAATGTCAGCAACTAATTAAAAATGTAAATGTACACACAGGCCACAAAATGCATAGGCCCAGCCATGAAATAAAATCCAACAGGAGTCCAACGTGCGACATGTTGGCCCAGGTGCTGACCGGTCCCTCCCACGAAGGAGCTGTGAGAAGCAGCGACTGCCCACCCTTGAAGGGTCACCTGCTTCTAATCTACGTGTGAAAGAAAGATTGTCTCATACCTGCTTTTAGAGTGTTTCCTGGCTATTTCTTTTCTTACCTTGACCTCTCTTGTCCACCAGGAAACACTGCCCACAGCCCCGGGTGTCCGCCACCCAAGAGGGAGCTGCTCATTCCTGGGGGATGCCTGTGAGGATGCCTGTTTCCTTTCCTCCACTCGCCACGCTGCCACCACCCTAAGCCACATGGCACCCAGCTGTACTGAAGAGGGGAAGCTGACTAAAGGGATACAAGTTTAGAAAGATTTTATTCTTTTTATAAACTGTGTATTTGTATAAATGCCTTGATGGTTCAAAGAGCAAGCACGAGACAGTGAAGCACCCGTGGACTGGCCTTGCTGCTGCTCAGTGAACCCTCACCCAGACCTGGGCAGCATGACCTCCGGGCAGGGAAGGCCCCTCGTCTCATCCAGGTACCATTTCCCCTGCTGCTCCCCACCCCTCAGCAAGCAAAGGTGGGCGATGACCCAGCTGTGGATTTCCCGGTGTCTGGGTCATTCTGACGAGACACTCTCCAGGGTCCGCGTGGGAGAGGAAGGAAAGAGAGCACAGACCGGGTGGTGCCGGGTGGGTCTTGGAGCAGGATGCTTCCGAGTGACCTTTAGCAACAGGATCCCGAGTCAGCGCGATACTCCCAGGTGGGCTTTTACAGTCCAGTTCAGGTTCCTTTGAAGAAGATGCGTCTCCCCATCCTTCAGGGTCCCAGGAGGTAAGTATCAGATTAAACAACACACACACGTCTGAGGACACGCAGTACTTCTCAGGGGCAGTGGGGTCTGATCCACATGAAAGAAGAAAAACATTTTCCTAATTGGGATGAAACCCGCCCAGCTGGCCTCTCCCACAGCGGAGGGCGGCTGGTTCCTCAAAGCAGTGTTCCTTCACCTTTGTTCTTCTGCCAGCTCCCAGTTCCCTCTGGGTCCATTGAGAATGAAAAATGAGACTCATTAAAGGCCTCCTACTCATTAACTCCTTAATGCCCATCACTTCATGGGAAAAATAATCCTAGAAGGGTCTTTGAAATTATTTTATTTTCCAGCTAAGTCCAACTCTTGGGAAGGACTTTTTGTATCTTTATATAGAAAGGTCATTTATCTAACCCCTAAGGGTTGAAGATGGGCTGACTGGGTGGTTTATGAGTTTATTTTCTCTAAAAGGCTGAATACGAATTCCCCATCAAGAGGAAAAGAATTAAGGTGATGAGTAATACATTCTGACATTTTCACCAGCTTTCTTGCTTTTTTTCCCCATCAATTTTAGGGTCTGAATTTTTCAGCATTAGTAAAGCAATAATTTATGGGAAGCTATTAGCATAATTTTTATTTGCAATTGAGATTAAAATGCATTACATCATACATAGGTATATTTTAAAGCAATAATGAAAATGTAGAACATCATTTCTTTTCACAAATGCTTTATTGTCTTTGCAGTCAATGGGAACCATTACTGAATAAGCCTTTCACTTTCTAATTTTGGATTTTATGTTACTATATTTAGAGGGGTATTTTCAGTAAGGAGAGAACGGTTTTGTTTTTTACAAATTTCAAAGAGCTCTCTCTCTCTTCCTCTGGGATAATTGAGAAAAAGATGGTATTTCCATTGACAAAGCAAGCATTGTGAATTAGGTCGCTATGACTCAGTGGCATCTCAATAATGTTTTGCATGGATGCATTACATATGCTATGGCTAGCACAGAGGAGAAATGTTATTTATTTGGGGCCAGAAAGACTAATATGTGTCCTAGTTCTGCCCTTGCTGGCTGGAGGACCATGAACAGTTCAATTGACACTGTAGGTTGGGTTTCCCAGGACACAGACTCTGAGAGGATGTTGGTGTCCAGGTGTTTACTAGGGAGTACATTGGGATGAACAGCTGTGGAAAGGAAGGGAAGGAAGCAGATTGGGCCAGGGGCAACTGAGCAGGGAGATGTACCTGACAGCCTCAGCCAGCCCCACTGGCAGCTCTGGAGCTAGGATGTTCCTGCAGATCTATCCCATCACGCAGTCGCTGGATGCAGGATAGAAACTGGGAGTGTGTGAGCTGCACCCCAGGCTATCTTTGAAGGGGCCAGCAGCTGAAGAGTACCTGCTGACAAGCGCTCCCCAAGGCTGGGGTGAGTCCTTCCTTGACAGTGGATGTAGGTGGGGAATCTCTGTCCATCCCACTTGACTTTGCTGAGCTTCAGTTTCCTTGTAAGTACTGTATGAAGTTTGATTCAAGAATGCCTGTAATACACATAGCACAGTTCTTAGAACTCACATAAACATTAACCTTTGCTGTTATTACTCAAAGGGTTGTGGTTGGGCCAGATACTTGCAAATTGCTCATACAGAAAAACAGATGCTTTCAGCATCAAAAAGTATTCATAAGTGCTTTTTAGAGAAATTGTAGTTGTAATAACTTCTTGAATACCTAGTATTGTGTTTATTTGCTTGGAAAGCAAAATTCCAAAGTGTAGTAGCTTTGGAGGAATAGGGAAGGCAATGTCATATAAAAATACAAAGATACTGAAGCGTCCCACATAAGTCTTGGACAAGAATGCAGATGAATTTTAGGAACAATTAGAGTAGGAAGATGTCCTTATCTCTGCTTTCTTAAGCAGCAGAGTATAATTGAAAACACATTTATGTATTTTTTTTTCTCTTGCTTTTATTTTTTTCTTTACTTTGCCTTAGAGTCACTTTGTTTTATGTATCAATTTATTTATGTAGAGAAGGGGTCTTGCTATGTAGGCCAGGCTGGAGTGCAGTGGCATGATCATGACTCACTGCAGCCTCCAACTCCTGGGATCAAGCCATCCTCCTGTCTCAGCCAGTAGCTGGGACTACAGGCTCAAGCCACCATGACTGGCCCATGTTATGTATTTTTTATTCTCCTTTCTTGTCCTGCAGCTTGTCTTCCTTCACTTGTTTGGTCTCCCATGATGGTAATACGGCAGTGAAAGCATCCTAGTGTTACATGTTAGATCCAGCATCCAAACAGTTCTGAAGTCCAGGCAGACTCTGATTGGTCTGACTTAGGCCAGGTGTCTAGCCCTGGACCAATCTGAAGAGGCCAGGGTTACACTGTCATGTGCCTTTTTCTGCTTCACTCATCACATGGTTAGGTGCCAGGGAGCAGTGGAGTGTCAAGGAAAAGCCATGAAGGCACTGGGCAGATGAAATGGCCAGTGGCCACCGTACTTGGAAAGCAAGGGAAATGCTTTTCTTGGATATTACCTTAGGAAAATAGAGACAATGTGGATCACTCAGAAAAGTAGATTATGGGTCAGAATTTATATCATCTACTGGCAGAAAGAATCATCACTACATTTTTTTTTTTCAGAATAGATTGGGGAAAAGAAGAACTGCAGTGCCTATTGCTCTAGGAAACTGTAAACATTTCATGTCACAGGAATTTTTCAGTCTGGAATTGACTAAATTACACTAGATGTAAGAATAATTCCTCAATACTTTTAAGTTATTTTTATGGCCCCAGTTTTAGAGGGTTAAGCAAATATAGTCAACATTTAGCTCTTAGAACCCATGACCTTGTACTGTATCATTCTGCACAGTGACAAGACATGAATTTAGGCAGAATATTAGACCTGGAATGATATCATTTTGTTTAAGGGGCTTAGGGATAGAATGTTGCAATGCAGAACATGTTTCCTCAATTTTATGCAATATTTAAGATAATGAATACTGAATGCTACACATTAAGCATAGTGCACATGCCTTCAAGACATTTTGCATACTCTTTCTCCCAGAATAATCAACTTTGATGAGAATTTGTTCCTCATGTTGTCATTTTCATTCTACATGGCTTTCTTGCAAGAGGCATTCTAGTGCAACAACAGTTTATAAAAAGTGCTTCATAAGCTCTAAAATAGCAATGCAGCCTCAATTGATATAACATCTCTGTCTGCTCCAAAAGACTCACCTGAGTTGGTACCTTCCCACTGGATTTCTGGAGTTAAGTGGAGCTTCTAAAAACTGTGTCTTCTGGAACTGCATGGCTATTCTTTCTTCTTTGTTACATTTTCTGATACAATGTCACTATAACAGACCTAATGTCCTTTAAATTGTCAAGAATAAAAGAGATGAATGAAAGAATTTTGTAAATGTATTTCCCTACATCCCATATCCAATTCACTAATTTAGGTGAATTTTCTCTCTCTTCTAAGCAGCATGACCCAGCTGGAGGGTCAGACATACCTGGGTTCAAGTTCTGTCACAGCTACTTACTAGCTCTCTGGTCTTGAACAAGTAACTCTTACTCTTCAATTAAGAAATGTCCCTACATCCTTAACAGCTTCATCTTCATCTTCTGTGAACCTTCCCACCACTTTATTGCCTGCAAGCCCTCTCTTTTCTGATAACGTTTCCCCCGAGGTCTTCTCAAGAAGGGCTGATTTTCTTTTCTCATATCCCGGTTGCTTAGATGTTGCACACCCTCCACCCCCATGTGCCCGTCTCCAACCAGTATCATTTCTAGAAACTAAGTATCCCTTTTCTCTGGAAACAAAGCAAAACCAAATAAAATTAAATAATAAAATTAAATCAACCCTGCTTTTTTGAAGCTCACACATTCATTTGAATGAGCTGCCTCTCCCTTGTAACAATCAAAATCCTGTCGAGGTGCCTTCATTCATTGAACCTTCGGTCCCTAGATGCAGCCTTCTTTTCTCATTCAAACTCTTACCGTGATCTCAGATGACCTCAACAAATACTCTTGGAGAGACCTTCGCACTTCAGCTTCTCCATTCCTAGACCACCTCATTTTCAACAACCTTTTAGCAGTTGCACTATAACCACCCACCTTCCAGAGTCACGTCTTGGGCTGTGTCACCACTAGAAATGGTACTGTCTCTGCAATCTTGATTTAAAGTCTCCCAACCATAGCTTCCTATCATTTCAGCTCACATGTCAAGTGTTGCAGCAACAATTTTTCAACTTCGTTAAGAACTCTAATTCGTTAACCCCACGTGTTCTATCCATTAGCCTCCTCTTGTTATCACACTTCTTTGTCTGGCTTACAGTCTATAGTTCACTATTGTGACCACCTTCTTGCAAATATCATCAACCTCTGTGGCCTTCCTTTGCTTTTCTCCCACCCACCTCTAAAACCCTAACCTTGAACACATTCAGCCATACACATTCCATTGCCTTGTCCAAGCAGCAGAGGATTGCTGGAGAAACCTTTCAGTCATGCTGGCATTACTATAAATTAGCGTTCACCAGCCTCAGTTGGGATCTCACTCCCACAACCCTAGGTTTTTCCACGTGCAACTCCTTCCTACTTTCTCCAAACTTCAATGCTTCTGCCCACTATTCTTCGGAGGTGGCAATGCCTTCACCTCATTGAGAAAACAGCAGCTTTCAGATGGAATGCCCCTCATTTTCCAGCGCCACATCAACAAATCTACTTCCATGCCCCATTCTCTCCTTCTATTCTCCTGACACAGTGCAGAAAATATCCCTTCTTCTGTGGAAGGCCAGTCCTTCCGCGTGCGATCTGGGTTCCACTCCATCGACTCTCAGAGGCCTCATTTCGTCTGTAATCCTTTCCAGTTTGCATCTCAGTGTCTCGCTCTCAATTTGAGCCTTCCAGTACAGATCCGAGCCTGCTGTGATGCGTTGCAACATCCTCCCTGGCCCCCGCCTGCCTCCCCGCTTAGCTGTGGCCCTCCTCCACTTCCTTCCTGGCTGAGCTTCTCAAATGAGGTGTTGACACTTGCTCATTCCATTTCCTCTCATCTCCTTCACTCTTCAACCAGTATTTTCACATTTCAACCCAAAAGCAAAAGGCAATTACGGGTCCTCATGTTATTTGATCTCTTACTATCCGCCTTCTAGGCTTTCCCACCTTCTAGGCTTCCTTGCCAAACCTATCTTGCTGTTCCATGGTACCCTCATTCTGTAATCACAAAGACTTGACATCTTTTTTTTCCTCTGGGTTTCAGCATCCAGCAATTCAGCAAAGCTTGACTTTTTTTTTTTCTTTTCCAAATCCAACTCCATCCTGTTTTTTCTTGTTCTTATTTCCCTGATGTCCACATTACTAAGGACAATGGGTATCTCTCAGTCTTCATTTTCCTTGCCTTTTCAGAAGCATCGCTATTCCCATTACCGACCCTCAGATCAGGCCATTCACTGGAATATCCGTCTGATGGATCTGTCTTGCTTAGATATCTACGTTCCACGACATTCTAATTTCCATCTTCAGGCCCAACCTCCTGATACGTGATTTGTACACATCACATCTCTGTATCTTTTTAACCACCCTCTCCTCCTCTTTTTGCCACAGACTCAAAAATATTCAGTTTCTTTTTTTTGTCTGCAAAACAAATCGACAGGCAAACATTCAAACTCTATTTGATGTATATCATATCCACTGATAGAGCTTCTGCTCCTGCAGCTTTTAACACGTGATTCTAACCACATTTCACTATCCAAAGTTACCTGAGAACATCATGCACATCCTGCCTCTGCACATGCCATGTGCTCCCTCTGAGACGTCTTTCTTGTCTTTATCGCAGAAAAAGACACCTGTACTATTTTTTCCTATGGTATGGTGATGAAAAGAAACACCTAAGTGTGGTATTTCATCATCAAGCTGTGTGCATATTTATGTTACAGTAGTCGTGTGATAAGAATGGATACTTGATTAACTAACAGAAAAATCAGGTTGAAGTGGAGAATTAAAATAAAGATAGACACACATGTATACCTTATATATTTTATTTTAATTTTGTACATAGAAAGGACATTTATTTACAATCTTTGAAAATATAGCTTAGGCCATTACTTGGAGTCTGTGGATGTTAGTTCCCCACTATCTTTCTGTAGAGCCTTAGGATTTTCTATTATGCAACTCAATTATATGATTTCCAGTTTCAATTATTAAAAGATGAATAACGGTTTATGTGTTTTTCCAAACAACCTGAATTTAGGAGAATACACTTTTTGCTTTTTGCATTTTTTCTCCAAACTTTGACAATGGTCTTTCCCACATAGACATTTTAAAAATGTTTTGCATTTATTCAGTTTTTCCAATGCATTCACAGTTTTATTTACATCTCTTTTCATCCTCATAATTCTTGGATTATTTGCTATTTTTTAATTGACGTAATTATTATAACAAGTATAACTGTTATAAATAGATTTGGGAACAAACACCACTGTCTCTTGATGTGCATACAAATCAGCTGGTGAGAGCCTAAATGTATATCAGTCGACGTTCTTTAATGCATGCAAACCCTTTGATCATTATAATCTTTTTCCTTTCAAAGGACAGCAGATACCTTTCTATTAAAAAAATATAGAGAATTGGCATTGGAATAAGGAAAAATATATGATTTGTAAGTGCAAATCATTACAGAAAATCAGTCATTTATTTTTGGTGGTAAAATTTAAATTAATTTGAATTAAGATGTCATCACTGAAGATCAATTATCTAATTAGTGTTTTTTTAAAAATTGATAACTAAAATCACTATCAATATAATTAAGTATATTATTACTTGTTTTAGTTATACACCTAAGTGAATATTTGAAGGTTAACCAAATTAGAGCACTCTTTAAAGATAGTGACATCCCAGATTTTCTTAGTACATGCAGTGTATATATGACGATGATGCTTTAGATATAATATTTATTTATAATATGTTTCTTATTAATAATGTTAGTCACATTTTTACCAATGACATAGTAGGAGGTAGAAAATGAGATCCTTTGGCACATAGTGTTACTTACACTTGCATTATTTTTTGAAAGAAACAAGAGGAACTTAGAGGAAAAAACCCCCAAAATCTTTAGCAGATTATGAATATAATCTGTTAATTTCACTGGTGATCATTTTTCACTTCAAATAATTCTCTCGTGATAAAATTGTTATAAAAGAAATCAAATATTTCTCTAATGGAGCTCAAACTCAACTATTACCAAGAGAGAGAAAGCCTTCATGGTCTTCTAACAGTATCTGTCTTCTTAAAGGATTGTGAATTGCCAGTAATACACTTCCAAATAGGGTATTGTTTCTTAGTATATGATGTTTAGAGAAAATATTATGTTAAATAAAGATGTAAGTGATAAGAGTTCTGGTTACTGTTTCTAACTCTTAAATCATTGCAACCAAAATAGAGGTCGTTGTAGAAAATTTAGTAAAATGGTCTTTAACTATCTATGACTACTAAATTTGTGTTGTTTCTAAAGAGTAAATGGTCAGACTTAAATTTATTTGTAAACTAAATTTATTTTATTTTTTATTAATATATAATAGTGTACATATCTTGGGGATACATGTGAAATTTTGGTACCTGTATATAATATGTAATGACCAATGGTACCTAGATATAATTACATAATACATAATTGGAATGTCCATCACCTCAAGCATTTTTCTTTTGTGTATGTTGGGAGCATTACAATTCTTCCAGTTATTTTGAAATATCCAGGAAATTATTGTTAACTGCAATTTCCCTACTGTACTATTAAATACTAGAACTTATTCCTTCTATTTAACCGTATTTTTGCACCCATTAACCAACCCCTCTTCATCCCCACTCCCTCCCTCTCTTCCCAGCCTCTGGTAAGTATCATTTTATTATTTACTTCCATAAGATCCACCTTTTTAGCTCCCACATGTGAGTGAGAACATGCAATATCTAAATTTAAATTTTATGCTGAAAAGAAAATATTTGCATATCCTCCTTCATCTTATCCTGGTACTTACCCAGGTGGTCTCCCCGAGGGATTATTTACCTATCTGAGTCAGCCATCACTTCTTGCCGGCCTTTATCTTCCCTGAGCTAAGTCCTCAGACAGATGCCCTGAAGAGGAGGAAGCAGTGCAGTGTAGCTGGGCAAAAGGTCGTTCAGAGGCAGCCGTGGGGCCTTGGTGCAAATGGCTCTGCGAAGTAAGGAGGTGGAGGCTCCCCTCCTCACTTACTGCACGAGCTAGGATAAGGGGGAGAATCTTCTTTGGAGAGACTGGCCAGGGTGCCAGATCAGCTCCAGCAGAGCAGGAGAAGGCAGAGACCATGACAACATGTGCAGAGGACCGCTAGGGTCCTGCAAGACACAGTTGGGTCAGGGGTATTAATGGCAGCATAAAAAGGAAGGCAGAGATATTAGCTGAAATCTCCTGTTTTTTTTCTAGGATTCTAGCCATTTCATAAGGATTAAGAATTATCATTTCGAAAAACAGTGATTATGTTTTCTTCCTAATACAAGCTTGAAAAAGCTATTTTCCTGCTTCTACACTTATTCTGCTTATTTTTGTTTGCAGTGTGTGCATAATATTTCTACATGCAAAGATGCTGTGAGTGCAACAAGCTATTGACTTTATCATATATTTGAGTTAAACTGAAAGAATCAAAAGCAATGTTGATATTTGCTTAGAAATGATAAATGTGCAACCATGGTGCCCACTGGGTTAAAAGAGCATTTTGCTCCTGCTTTGGCAGAATCTGCTGAATGTGCTTGACATTTGAAATATGAATAACTCAGGAGATGTTAAAGGTAATACAACAAAATAAACTTACTGAATTTCATCTATTTTTAAAATGTCATTGCTTTGTAAATAAATTACTTGACATTGCAGCATTTTTAAAAGATTAACTATGCTTTTGCTTTTGCAATTTAAATTGCTTTAAAATTTTCATTCTGGGTTTTTCCATAGTTTATTTGGAGAAAGAAGTATAAAAATATATTAGAAATATTTAGTTCTAAAGGTGACCTAACAGATAAGTTTAAATATAGGGAATTGGGCACTGTGTTGGATGTCTCCATTATTAGTACATAAGCAATCTGAAGTAAACATCTACTACATTAGAAACTCATTAGGACAAAGCTGACAAAGTTGTCAGGGCTCTGCTTCAAAGGCCAGGCTGGCAAAGTATTTCAGAAAGGATGTTTTGATTCTAATGTAGACTTCCGGTGATGATAGCGATATGGCAGTGAGGACTCATGGACATCCTTCCCTTCCTGCCTCCCCCTACCCCAGGAATGTTAGAGGATAAGAAAGGAATAAGAGTGTGTGTTGTATATATATCCCAGGCACCATATGGCATAAAAGGGCAAGATGATACCAAAGAACTTTGGCTAATAAAACAAACTGACAAAATTGAGTGACTGATGGACACAAGCATTATTGTTTCAAAGATTTATTGATGATCCAGGGTGAGGCTTTTTATATTAGGCTCTGTCTTGATTGCGACTGTTGCCTTACTTTTTGTTTAACGGACAAGTATTTGCTGAGCACCAGTATCCACCAGGCAGTGTTCTAGACACTCGTGATTCAGTGGTGAACACAGTCCCTGCGCTCAGATAGCTTTCACTCTATGGGCGGGGATGCAGACAGCTAGTCAATAAACATACGCACGAATAAAGAACACAACTTCAAATTCCCCGTGTTCAAGGCATTCTCTCTTCCCTGCCTGGTTTATTTGACAGGGAGGGGCAAATAACCTCGTGCTGGCTTAGATCTGTGCTGCCTCTGAACAAACGTCCACTTCGCTGCTGGAGAAAGATCTGACGAAAATCTGAACCCCTTTCATAAAGGACGTATAATATACACAGCTGTGCGTGTACACATCATTATAAAACTCTCTCCGCCTCCCTCATGCTTTCTCGCTTTCATTTAAAGGCTCCCGCCACATTTCCTTTAGCTCGATTAATGAATCATTCATTTCTCAGAAAATTCTTTTTGTTTGGCAAGCACCACGTTGGAGAGGAACAGTTTTTTCATAGTCTTCTAGTTCCCAAGAGGAGCGATTTTGCCAAACCTTGCTTGCCTCTTGCGTGCCACCTTATCCTTCCCCCTCGGCGCTAAGAGGGGAGGATCCGGGCATGCGCAGCTCAGACCCCGCGTCCTTTCTCTTCTCCTGACCGCTTTCTTGTTCCGTTGCAGATTTGCTAGGGCTACCTTTGCTTGGGTGGGCAAATCAGCCTAATTCAGCAGTGTGGTATTT
>RJWJ010015398.1:0-36255 GCA_004363605.1 Indri indri | reverse complement strand
GCAGTGCGCAGGACGGGCCCCCACCTCAAAGCATTGTCTCGCCCCAAATGTCGGTAGTGGTAAGGGTGAGAAACCCGTGTTAACTATTTCGGGGAAAAATGTGATTTGGATGCCCAGTTTTCACTACACGCCGGGGTAAATTCCTGACGGGTTAGAGCGTGTGGACCAGGATGTCCCCCTCTCCCCTCTTCTGGGATCTCGGGCCTCTCTCCCGCCCCACTGGGTGTGTTTGTTCAAATGTGTGTCGCATCCTAGGACTTCAATAGGTCAGGTGATCACAGACACAGAGCCTGTTGTGTGTCAACAGAACTCCTAACTCAGTTGTTCTCAACTTGGAACATCCCCAACACTCCCACCCAAGGGACACGTGGCAATGTCCGGAGACATTTTTGGAGAATGGATGTTCTAGCATAGAGCAGGTGGACGCCAGGGATGCTGTTCAACATCCTACAACTGGCCAGCGTGCGGTGGCTCGTGCCTGTAATCCCAGCGCTTTGGGAGCCTAAGGCAGGAGGATCGCTTGAGGCCAGGAATTCAATACCAGCCTGGGCAACATGGTGAGACCCCGTATCTACCAAAAAAAAAAAAAAAGGAAGAAGAAGAAAGAGAAGAAAATTAACTGGACAAGGTAGCTTGTGGTCCCAGCTACACAGGAGGCTGAGGCAGGAGGATCCCGTGAGCCCAGAAGTTCGAGGTTGCAATGAGCTATGATCACACCATTGCACTCCAGCCAGGGTGACAAAGTGAGACTCTGTCTCAAAAAAACAACCAAAAAAAGTCCTGCATGCTCAGGGCAGCCCCCACACCAGAGAATGGCCCAGCCCCACGTGTCCAGAGTGCTGTGGTTGGTACACTCTGATCCGGGCACACACTGACACAGCTCAGGCCCAGGCACTAGGAGCCATCTGGCCCTGGTGACTTTTACAAGCCAGCTCCGACCTGTTGCCTTGGGACTCCGCGAGGTGCTGCTGGGCCCGGGTGCTGACTCAGCCTTGTCAGTGGGGCCAGGCACCGAGCCAGGAATGAGCCTACAGGCACCTTGCCCTCTGACAGCTCCCCCTGTCTCCTCCCACCGTCCATCACGCGATTCCGCAGCCAGCCTGGGGTTGGGGGCTCCCAGAGACACAGGAAACGTCTAGCGGAAAAAATCGCTTCTGTATCTTTCGCTTGTTACTACGTCCATTTGGGGATGTCAAAAGCCCCTGGAAACCTTCACCCCTTCCAACCTTTTGCATGCCCTGGGGACAATCTGAAATAATGGCCCCTGTGCGTACACAGACACACACACACACACACGTACACACACACCTTAGACTGGAATGAGGCTGTAGCATGCAACATGAAGTGTTTTCTTTTTTCATATTTAACATTTTCTAAAAGGGTACGGGTGCCTTTCACAGGAAGGAGACATGTTTGGGTGCTGTGTCTACGCACAGGGGTCTAAGACCGGGCCCAGAAAGTGGGGTTTTCTTCATGCCTTTTCCTGGGTGGCATTTGCCACGAACACTTACTTCCTGGCACAGAGACACCTTCTTGCCAACAAAAGCAACGATCTTTTAGAATCCAGAGCGGGTTTTTCAAACTCAGCACTAGTGATGTTTGGGGCTGGATCATTCTCTGGGGTGGGGGCTGTCCTGTGCGCTGCTGTACATTTAGCAGCGATCCCCCGGTTGTGACAACCAAAGCTGTCTCCCTGCCAGGTGGCTTCTGGTTGACAGCCACAGATCCGGAGGATATTTGATGGGAATTAGCATTTAGGTTTCAGAAAAGGGCAGAAAAAGTGACGAAGGGGTATTTCGAGATTAGTAGGTGTAGCCAGCTGTGTCTAAGCCGGTGTCTTGCTGAAACATACAGCTGTGTGCTCGAGAATGACACTTTCTACTCCATCTGTTGGAGGCACTCAGGAAACAGAAACTCAGTCCCGTTACAACTGTCCTGTCATTGAACTCAGAGGCCACCAGGTATTTTCAAATAAGCAAGAAAAATAGCTTCACCTGTAAGTTTAAACTCAACAGGAAAGACTGGAGGCCCTTAAAAATGTTATTTCCAAACCTCCTGTGAGTCTCTCTTCTGCAACTGCACTGCGGAGACCAGCTCTGGACAAGGTTGAGGGGCCATCGTTCTGTTTTGGGACAGTTTTTGCAGAAGCTACCCAGAGAGGGTACAGGACGCTCAAAAACACTGACACCCTTCATCACCAGCGGAAGTGAACCCAAGGCTATTTACTCTTGAAAAATGAATTTGATTGACATCTCCCATTTCTGCTTTCTCGCGGATTACCCAACACCTCTCAGCTGTTTCCAGGGCTGTAGTTGTCGAGGAGGAGGAAGGATGGAGGGAGGGAGGAAATCCCAGCCTCTGTCGCAACGGGGTGAGAGTGTTTTAAAACGAGCACTGCTTACGAGCTATTTTCACTTTCTGGAAACAACTTGTGCAATTGTTGGTGACCATGGTTACCCAGGGCTCCGGAGAGGGGGGGAAGGAGAGAGGTGGCAGGCAAACCTACCAGGGGAGAGACACCTCCTTGCCTGATGGAGACATTCGGGTTGGGGGTCCAGGGGTCTCCCTTGCTCGCAAGGTGGGTTTCTGGACTGGCCACCTCCAGCCAACAAGGCAGGGGCTCTGCTGTCCACCGCAAAACTTTTGCACCAGGGCACCTGCCGGGGTGGGTCTCACAACCCTCCAACGCAAGCAACAGGTGGGTCACTGCACAAAGCCATGATCCCCTCTAGTGGGGTCCGGGGACTTCTGGGAGGCAGACAGAGCAGGCTAATACCCTAGCTCCACCGCTCCCCAGCTACCTCTCTGGGCCTCATCTGGAAGAGTGCCACGCATGGTTCTCAAATGTGGACCTCACTTTTTTTTTCCTAACAGAATGGGGAACTCAGCCCTTAACGACTTGCAGTGGCTCATGTCAGAAACTCGGCATTTACTCCTTCAAAAAGCTTGCATGCTCCAGAAATTTGGTGAAAACCTCAGAAGCTTCCAGGAAAAGGTGAGGGTTTTTAAAATTTTTTTTGCAACCCAAAGGAGGCCACGTCAGTGCACCCAGCACTTTCCCCAACTCTGGGGCAAAGGAGGCAATTTATGGCTCAAGGAACAATCTTAAAATAATCCTCCCTCAGTCCTAAAATGCAGTGTTTAAATTTATAGAAAAACCCACAGGTTCCTGGCAGCGGCAACCCCGGTGCCGACCGGGGCAGGGCCCTGCGGGGCTGCCCTGTATCAAACCGCCTGCCTCCCCCCAGCCCCTCCCAAGTGCCCCAAAGCCCCAGCTTCCAAGCAGCCAGACCACTGCTGTGATTTTTCAAAAGATGCAAAACTTTTTTTAATTAAAAAAAAACAGCAAAAGTCTTATAAAAAAAACAAACCAGGCAGCCAAAATGCCCGTCTCCCTATTTACAGTAATACAATATCTGTCACAGTCATTATGTACAATATTATAAAAAATGTCGCAGACAGTACAAATTAAGGCTGTATTTTTCACAAGGCATCAAGCCTCGAACCTCTAGTGTAGACCCGGTGGGGAGAAAGACAACACTTAATTATTGCACCATTTTGAAAACAAAACTCGTCAAAGAGGATCGTGGTCTTTTCCCACCGGGCCTTCAGTCACAGATGGCGGCTGGGGCAGTGGCGTCGTCGTTAGGGACTTGGGGGTGGGGGGAGGGGAGCCCCTCCGTGGCCACGCTGTGCCCAGCCCGGTCTTCTGGGTCCAATAAATAGCAGTCACAGTTTGGGAGGGGGTCGCACCCGGCGCGTGGGACCCGCCACGGCCGCGCGCACGTCGGGGGTGGGGGCGTCCGGACTACATGTGCCTTTTCATGTGCAGCGCCAGGTGGTCCGAGCGCGAGAAGGCACGGTCGCAGAGATGGCACTGGAATGGCCGGTGGCCCGTGTGCTTGCGGTAGTGGCGCGTGAGCTCATCTGAGCGCGCGAACTTCCAGCCGCAGCCGTCCCAGTTGCAGTGGTAAGGCTTCTCACCTGCGAGGAGAGGACGAGAGTGCCTCAGTTTCCCTCCCGGGACACACAGTACGCACGGACACTCGCCCAGATAGTGGCTACTTCCGCGAGCGCGCTCAACCTATCCTTACCCAGTGCACTGAAGCGCTCCCACAGTTTTAAGCCCCTGGGGGTCCTAATAAGTCCCCTACTCCCCATCCTCGCCCCCCAGGGGGCACGGAGAGCGCGCTGTCCACCGCCAAGTGTTTCGAACCACGCCCCCAGAGGGACCTGAAGCGCGCACCCTCTCTGCACCGCTCTGGCACACGGCGTCCCCCAGGTCCCCTAAGCACACACTCCCTCCCCGAGCTTCTGAGCCACGCCCCCGGAGGGGTCCTAAGCCTGCACCCCGTCCCCAACTTTCGGAGACGCAGCGTCTCTCCCTAGGGTTCTTAAGCACGCGCCTTCCCCCAACATCCTGAGCCTAGACCCCAAGGATTCTGAGCCACGTCCCCAGTGGATGCTAAGCTTGCGCCCCCATCCCAACGTTCGGAAACAGTCTCCCTAGCCACGCCCCCAGGTTTTCTAAGTGGCCTCCCCGCTCCCAACCTCCCGGGTCACGCCCCCTGGTTAGGGGTCCTTATCGCGACCCCCACCCAAGTTCCGCAGCCACGCCTCCAGGGGAGTCCTAAGCGTTCACCCGCTCCGCAATCTCCCGACCGCTGGGGTCCCTGCATTCCTCGCGTCCCCCTCCTCCCGCGCCCGCGTCCCCTGCCCGCGCGCGCCGCCCACCTGTGTGCGTGCGCAGGTGCGCCTTGAGGTGCGAGCTCTTGGTGTAGGTCTTGCCGCAGCCCGCGTAGCTGCAGGTGTGGGTGGCGGTGCGCTTGCGGGGCCAGGAGCGGCGGCCGCGCTTGGGCTTGGCCTCCAGCAGCTCCAGCGGGGACGCGGGCGGCGTGAGGAGACCGCGGGCGGCCGGCGGCGCCAGGCCCAGAGCTGCTGCGGCGGCGGCCGCGTCGTCGAAGAGACCGAAGGCGGGGGGCGCGGGGGGCGCATAGTGCAGGCCGGGCCCGGGCGCGCCGAAGCCGGGGCCGCCGAAGGGCGGCGGGAAGGGGGCGCGCGGTCCGGCGGGCAGGCGCGCGGGGCCGTCGGGGCTCAGCGGCGGCGTGTCGGGCGGCGGCGGGGGGCGGCCCCCCGGACCCCGCATGCAGGCGGCTCCCGGTCCCGGGGCGCCCTCGCGCTTGAGGCCGCGCGGCCCGCGGGCCAGGCCGGGCGCACAGCCGTAGCCTCCGCCGCCGTCCGCTTCGGGAGGCTCGGCCTTGACCAGACGGCCGGGCGGCGCGAGCAGAAAGCGGCCGTGCAGCGCCGGCCCCGGGGGCGCGTCCAGCTCGGGCCGCAGCAGCTCGGACACCAGGCCGCCCGCGGGGGCGCCGTAGGGCGGCGGCGCGCCGGGCTCCGGGTAGTAGAAGGCAGGCGGCGGGGGCGGCGGCGGCGGCGGCTCGGGGGCGGCTTCGGAGCCCAGGCCGTCCAGCCCCATGGATAGGATGAAGTCCAGCACGCTGTTGAGGTCGTCGTCGGTGCCTCCTTCCTCGGGCTCTGCGCGCGGCCAGCGCTGCGGGCGACAGGACGGTAGGGCGCGGGCGTGAGCGAGCGCGGGCTCCCGGGTCTGCCTGCGGCCCCCGCCGCCCGAGTTCTACCGCCCTGAGCCCGCGGTCCCCGCCGCCCGCGCTCCGCCACTCTGAGCCCTCCGTCCCCGCCCTGCGTTCTGCTCCCCGAGCCCGCCGCTCGCTCGCGGTCCCGGTGGCCCCCGCTGTCCCCGCCGCCCTCACCTCCTGCAGGCCGCGTTCGCGGCACGGGCTGGCGAATGTGGAGAAGGACGGCAGGATGGGTTCGCTCAGCGCCATGGCCGGGACCCGGGGAGGACGCGGACTGGGGACACCGGTGAGTGGCTTGCCCGGGACTGGGCCGACCGGGGCGCGGGCGGGCGGGGACGGGTCTGCGGGCCGCGGCCGGGCCCGCCCCAGCCTTATAGGCGCGGCGCGCGCAGGGGCCGGGCCAAGGCGGCGGCGGCGGAAACGCGTCCCGGATGGGGACGAGCTCCGGGCGCAGCCTAAATTTAGCCGCGGTATATAAGCCGGCGGGCGGCGGCGGCCGTGGCCACTGCGGCGGCCGGGGCTGTGCGCGGCCGGCCCGGCCCCCAGCGCGTCGCCAGGCCGCTCCCCCTGGCCGGGCCCGCCCCCGCCGGTCTCCGCGGCAACGCTGTCAACACGCGCCGCACAACAGCTCCGTGACGCCCAGGGATCCCCCGGCGCCCCCGGGCTCCCGCCTGCGCAGGGATCCCGAGGACCCGGGGCTGGGGTGGCGTCGGGGCCGCCCGGAGACCCGGGCCTCTCGGGGGAACACTAGACTCGGCGGCCTCCCCGACCCCTTGATGGAGGGGAGACTGGCTTCAGCCTCAGAGGGGTCCCCAGAATCCTAGACGGAGGGGAGGCCGGGTGCCCAGGACTCGTGATGGATGGGTGAGACCGGACCCAGCAGGACCCGCTGTATGCATCACCCTGTAAAAAACCTTGTATGGTAACATCCAGACATGTTGGCCCTTGCACGCCTGTGATCCAAGCACTTCGGGAGGCCAAGGCCAGAGGATCGCTTGAGGACAGGAGTTCGAGGCTACAGTGAGCTACGATGGTGCTGCTGTTTTCCAGGCTGGGTGACAGAGCCAGACCCTGTCTCTAAAAAAGAAAAAAAAAAAAACAAAAGAAATATTAAATCTTCGAGACACTCTCCCACCTATCCACACGTCTCAACTAAGCCCCTTTAAGGGCAGGGAAACTGAGGCAGGGTTGGCTGGGAGAAGTTGGAGGTCTGGCAGGCATTTACTGACTTGCATTACTGAAGTGGCTCAGAGGACAACAGTGACAATCATTCCACCAACACAGACCCGCAGGGGCATCAGGGAGCAATTGCGCCCCTTGGGAACCTTCAACCCTTCACATCTGTCCCCCGCGCCATAGACCCGCTGGCGAGGGACTGTCACTCCTGTTACTGTGTGTCAGCCCTGTGCAGGCCACCGAGGACACAGCTGTCAACAGACAGACAGAAGCCCTGCTCTTGAGAGCGTGCACTCCAGTGGGGGAGGGGAGAGGGGTAAAATAAGCCTATCTGGGAAAGGGGCCAAAAAGCAAAGCAGGACCGCAGAAGGGACTAGGAAGGGTGCGTGGTGGGCGGGGGAGGGAAGGAGGGAAGATGGTGAAATTCTGAACCTCACCCAGGAGGTGATTTGTGAGCCGAAGTGATAGGACAGAAAGTCAGGGGGAGCCACGTGGGTGTGAGACCTGGAGCCAGGTCGGTGAGGGGTGCAGGCAGCTCCCGGCCTGGCAGCTGGGATGCGCAGCCCCTCCAGAAGCGGACTCTATAGGGATCAACTCTGCAGCCTTTCCCGCCACACCCGGCCCCTGGAGGCTTCCAGGGAACACTAACGCTTCCTGCAGCTGCCACCGAGCTGATTTGAGAGTCGGCCCCTGCCCCTCACCACGTGCTGTGTGACCTTGAGCAAGTCGCGTTGCCTCTCTGTGCTTCCTTCTCCGTTTGTGCAATGCAGATAACAGTCCCTTACCCCAAAGGGATATTGTGAGGGTCACACATGCTCTTGTTTTTTGTGGAAGTCGGTGACACTGTGTGACTCACGCCGAGCTCTCTATAAATGCTTGAGAGATGAGCTAGCTGTGTGTCTTTGGATCTAATTGCTTTTCTCTTGGACTCAGTTTCCCCATATGATAATAAGGGAAAAATTAGGGGAATCAATTCTCCACCCCCCCCCAGCCCCCCACCAAGGATGTAAGATTCTCAGGCGACTGCTGGGGAGGGATTTTTGTTTGCTTGGTTTTTTTGTTTTTGTTTTTTTGCCAAGACTTCTGGCCTCAGCCTTCGTCTCATTATTCAGACAGCAGCTTGGTCCCCTCGACCTCTGAGCCCAGTCCGATGGCCCCTGCAGCTGTGTCCACGGCGTCTCTCTTCCCTTCCTGCTTGGTCACTGTCTCCTTTCGGCACCTGAAACGCACCAAGCACATTCCTCCCTCCAGGACTCTCCCATCGTCCCTTCCTGCCCATGTCCACTTGCTTGGCTCAGGCTCATTTTTTAAATAAAGTCCCTTCATTAATGGACTTTATGTTTTAGAGTAGTTTTACGTGTGCAGAAAATTTGAGCAGAAAGTACGGCATTCCCATAGAGCTCCCCCCTCCCACACAAGGCTCGCCCTATTGTGAACATCTTGCATTGTTAGTGGGGCAAGTTTGTTACAATCGTTGAGCAGATACTGATACATTTATTATCAACCAAAGGCCACAGTGTACACGAGGATTCGCTCTTTGTGTTGCACATTCTGTGGGTTTTGACAAAGTGTCAAAGTATGTCGCATAGCCACCATTGTAGCATCATGCAGAGTAGAGCCGCTGCCCTGAAACTCTATGCCTGTTTCGTCTTTTCCCTTCCCCTGAATTCCTTGGAAACCACTGATCTTTTTTCTGTTCCTACGGTTCTGCCTTTTCCAGAATGTCATAGAGTTGCAATCACACAGTCCATCGCCTTTTCAGACTGCCCTCTTTCACTTAAGAATATGCATTTAGGGTTCCTCCGTGTCTTTGGTGGCTTGATAGGTCATATTTTTTGTCACCGGGTAATATTGCACGACTGGATATACCAGTTTGTTTATCTGTTCACCCACTGAAGGGCATCCTGTTGCTTCCGGTTTGGGGCAATATATCTGCTATAATGAATATATATTGAACGAAGCTGCTATAAACAGTCCCATGCAGGTTTTTGTGTGGCTGTAAGTTTTCAGATGGATTGGGTAAATACCAGGGGGTGTGATTGCTGGATCGGATGGTAAGAGTATGTTTAGTTTTCTAAGAAGCTGCCAAACTGTCTTCCAAAGGGGCTGCACCGTCTCGCAGAGGATCCCACGCAGTGTGTGTGGCCACATGGAAGGTTTGATTGGATCAGCTGTGTTCCTCAAGCCTGGCACAGCACACAGTAGGTACTTAATAAACACTCACTGAATGGGATCGCTCGATGCTTCCCTGGGTGTCTCCTCCCTCCCGCAGGACGGGCACATTCCCCTCCTCTGCCCAGCTTCCGGCGGACCTTCCTTGTCACCGCGAGGAGTGGGTTGAATGGTGGCCCCAAAGAGAAACGTCCACGTGTTAATCCTACTACCTGTGAATGTGACCTTATTTGGAAAGAGTGTCTTTGCAGATGTCATTAAGGGTCTTGACGTGAGAGCGCCCTGGATGAGGGTGGGCCCTACATCCAGGGACGAGTGTTCTTAGAGAAAGGACACAGAGACACAAACACTGAAGACAAGGCCACATGAAGACGGGCGGAGAGTGGAAAAATGTAGCCACAAGCCAAGGAACCCCAGGAGCCCCCGGAGCCCAGAGAGAAACCGGGACAGATTTTCCCACAGCCCTGCTGACACTCTGATTTGGGACTTTCGGCCTCCAGAGGTACAAGGGGAATCCATTTCTGTTGCTGGAAGCCACCCAGTTCGTCCCTTTTGTTGTGGCAGCCACAGGAAACTCATACATCATAGTAACCAGCTGTTCTCCCACCTGCTTCCTCCCCTGACAGGGAACCCCTTGCAATGGGGGCCTCCCCTGACTCATCTCTGTGTCCCCTGGGCCCAGCTGTGGACTCAGTGTTGAAACAATTGTGATGTGAAGGTAGTGGCCACGCACCGAGGACCTCCCGGGCCAGCATGTGCTACTTCAGCCAAGCACCCGGCCAGCAGAACCAACGCAGAGAACCACCGATACACGGAAAGAATGTGAACCTTAGTTGCCACTTTAGCTGTGTGAGCTTAGGCAAGCCACTTAACCTCTCTGAGCCTCAGTTTCCTTGTGAGACTATGAGACGGCATGTGCCGATGTTTAACAGCACTTGCCGCCGGATTGTGGGATGAGCAAATGAACCAGTTAGAGGATGCCAGGCATTGTGGAATTTCTCAGGCTCAGCATGGGGACAAGGGGGTGGCTTGGAGCACGGCCCCTCTCATGCTGCCACCTATCAACCTGCTGTTCAGAAGCGCCTACCTGTGTAGGTGCGTATCCTCGTGAAGTCTCAGCCAATGACGATGTTGGAGAAAGAGCATTAGACTTGAAGTCACATTCCCAGCCCTGCCTCTTACCCTCAAAGCTTCACAGCCGCCGAGCAGCCTGTCCCATCAACTGCTAGGTGGGAGAGAATAAGTCACATCTCCACGGGTTATGGAGTCAGTAAGGGAAATAGTGGTGCTGAACAACAAGGTGGGTACTAAGTAAACCAGTACTTAGTACTAAGTACTTAATACTAAGTAAAGCTGCTAAGTACTAAGCACTAAATAAAACAGTACTTAGCACTTAGTACTAGACACTAAGTAAATCAGTGCTTGGTACTAAGTACCGAACATTAAGGTTTACTGAGTAAATCAGTACTTGGTACTAAGCACTAAACACTAAGATTTACTTAGTAAATTTTTCCCTTCTCCCTAAGTGTCACTGGTAAGTTCCTCAAAGGTAGTGACCAGCCTTGGGCCCTGGTATCCTCCTATCCAGTTGGGGACTTTATGCCTCTCAATGGTGATTTCCTTGTTCTCATCTCTCCCAAGGCCCTTCCTCCGCTCCTAACAACCCAGCATAACTAGTCTAGACCAAGGAGGCAGATGTTTCCTTGAACCCATTGATACCAGTTGCTCTGAGCACTGCACCGATTCATATTTAGGCTCTGTACTGGGAACCAGTGCAGTGATTGACTGGTCATGTCTGTGTGTGATTGGTGATGTCTGTCACCAGCAGAAGATTGGGTAAGTGGTATGCGTGCCACTTTGCATTTATCATCGCCTGCCAGGCTGTCTTCAAGGGCTCAGGAAATTTGCAAATCAGACGTTTTTAGTTTGAGCCACAAATAAATGTTGAGCTCATGCTGGGCATGCAGAGGACGTTAAAGAAGTGCATGGCTGGTTTCTGCCCATGGAGAGATTACAATCTCCTTTTACTGGACCCGGGACATTTCTAGTATCCTTTAATTCTTTTCACTTTTCTCCTGGAGTCTAGAGCACTTTTCTCTTTACCAGCTGTTTCGGCCCAAATAGCTATTGTGTGCACTTGGCCCAACTCCCAGGAGCAAGCACTCAGGAATTCTACAGAAAACACGTCACGTACAATACAGCTGAGCTTCCAAGGCAAATTACGAATGCTCTAGGCTGGAGGAATTACGGTCACGTCACAGCGGCAGCTGGACGATGACTCCCAGCTGGGGCCACTGGGCTGTTTCTGATGAGGTCTGCACAGCCCTTTCACAGCACGTTGCGAAACTTGGCTCCTTGTGTTGCAAAGATGTTTGGTGGCTCTGAGTTTCTTGAGGATGCGGAGAGATGCGGGCAGCGGTGCCCGCTCCAAGGGTGGGGGTTCTTATCTTGCGTCACCACCTTGCCGCTGCCATGCCTGGAGCTGTAGACCAATGGAAAAGGTCTCTTTTTATTGCTCTATTGAGTCACGGGTGCATGGTGGGTGGTGTAGGGTTGCGTTTGGCTGGTGACTGGTGGATTGCCATCAGAACCCCTCATCATCTCTTCTCTGGCCAGCCCATGACTGCTTTCGTCTCCTTGACACACAGGACAGAGGACAGGAGGGGAGCAATGTTTATTGAGCACCTACTGTATACCAGCCCCCACACCGAGGAGCTGCGTGTGTTTTCTCATTAAATCCCACAGTAGGTTGATGAGGTGAGTGATGGACAGCTGGAGCCCTGCACCTGCAGCCCAGTGACCTTGAGTGAACAACGTTCTCTTTTTGAACTTCAGTCCCTCATCCATCAAAGGAGTGTGACAACACCAGCCCTGTCACGTGTTTGTGAAGATAGCAGACACCATGTACAAAGGACTTTTCCTAGAAGAGACCCTCCGTCCCTTGTAAATATTTTATTTACTTAAATCAGAGGTTGGCAAACCATGGCTTGCAGCCTTAAAAAAAATTTAAGTGTCAATAATGTGATTATTAAGTATTGTATGCATATTACAATGTTAATTATATACATGTATATATGTGTATATAATTTTTTTATCGAGGTGAAATTCACCTAACCTAAAATTCACCATTTTAAAGTGCACAATTCAGTGGCATTTAGTACACACAGTGTTGCGTGACCACCACCTCTATCTAGTTCCAGAACATTCTCATCTCCCCAAAAGGAAACCCCGTCCCCATCAGCAGTCACTCCCCAGTGCCCCTCCCCCAGGCGCTGGCAGCCACTAATCTGCTTTCTGTCTCTTCGGATTTGCCCGTTTGGACATTTCATATGAATGGAGTCATAGCCTGCGTGGCCGCTGCAGTATTTGCTCGGCCCATGAGCTAAGCATGCTTTTTGCGTTTATGAATGGTTGGCAAAAAATCAACAGATGGATACTATTTCATGACACAGAAACATCATATGAAAATCAAATTTCAGTGTGCATAAATACATCTAATTGTCACACAGCCATGCCCATCCGATGACTGCATCATCTATGGCTGCTTTCTTAGGATAACAGCACAGCGGAGTCATTTTGAAAGAGACCATATAGCCCAAAGGCAAAAAGTGTTGACTTTCTGGCCAAAGCTTAGAGAATTTAGCTCCATGCACAGGGAGAAACCAGTAGAACTGTCTTTGGACTCCAAAGCCTCAGCTATCTTCCCAGATCATTGCCGCCTCTCAGTATGCATTTAATAGATGCTTATGGAATACTTATTGGGCAGATGTTGGAGAGTGAGCCCTCAGCCAGAGTGGGCTAGTACCTGCCCTCGGGCAGCTCCCAAGCAGGTAGGAGGTTATGCGTGTTAAGTGACTATCTAGCCAAATAAAGATGGAGTTACGCATTGTTGAGGACAATGAAGGAAAAGTGTGACCGCTCAGGGAAGGATAACGGGGCTCTGACTCGATTTGGATTTGGGGGGCAGGTAGGAAAAACCTGTCAAGCAGAAACTTGAAGGATGAGAGGTCCTATTCAGGAGGAGGGGGGAATCCAAGGACATTTTTTTGGTCAGCGGTTTGAACATCACCAACACTGGGGACATCTCAAGCACCTGGTCTAAAGGTTTACTAGTGATGACTGAATTGAGAGTGATTTTTTTTTTTGAGAGATGGGGTCTCACTCTGTTGCCCAGGCTGGAGTGCAGTGGCATCATCATAGCTCACTGCAGCCTCCAATTCCTGGGCTCAAGAGATCCTCCTGCCTCAGCCTCCCAAGTAGCTGGGACTACAAGTGCACACCACAATGCCTGGCTAATTTTTTAATATTTTGTAGGCATAGGGTTTTGCTTTGTTACCCAGGCTGGTCTCAAACTCTTGGCCTCCAGTGATCCTGCTGCCCTAGCCTCTCAAAGTGTTGGGACTACAGGTGCATGCAACCACACCTGACTAATTTTTTTGGGGGGGGGCTTAAATTTTTTTGATACCAGGGACTCCAGTTTCTGTTTTGTCGTATTTTGTTTTTACATACTTATTGAGATATCCTTTATGCACTGTAAAATGTTCCAAGTTTTGCGAACATTACCTCATCCACCTTTAGAACATTTCTATCTGCCAAGAAGATCTCTCCTGTCTCTTTGTAGCCCTTCCCTGCTCCCCTCCCACCCCGTCCCAGCCCAGACAGCCACGGGTCTGCCTTCTGATTCTACAGATGTGCCTTTTCTGGACATTGGCTATGTGCGGTCTTTAATTCGATGTTTGCACACGTTGTCACATGTATCCGTTACTTGTTCTTTTTCATTACTGAGTAATATTCCTTCGTGTATCTCTTCACCCATTGATGGACACAGGCCGCCTCAAAGAGCATAATAATTCTGTGTTGTTCATGTCACCTCTTGGAGCCCAGTGATGACACGACACCCACAGCTCAGAAAAGAGCAGTGACGTCTTTCCCCATCCCTGGTGTCCTGACCTCCCCTCCTCCCTGCATTGGTCCCAGGTTCCAACATTGCTGCCTGCAAAGCCAACCCTTTGGTCAGACCTGTCGGACTCCCTGCCAGACTCCAGCTGGTCACCTCCCCTCCTGGATGGCCCGCGTGTTCTGCGCCCACATGCCTGGCACAGCGATGGGTCTAATTTGATGGGGAGAGGAGGGGAGACCCAGGGCCGGGGTGAAAGCAGTTGAGTTGGAGCCTCACATTCTTGGCACCTGGGGGACCCTCTTCCTGGGAGCCTGGCCCAGTCCCCCAACTTGCCTGCTAATGTCAAGGACAGTTCGAACCTCGCTGCTCTGGGTACCAAGCGTGCACGGAGCCACCCCCTCGCTGGGAGTGTTGCCAGGTTATTAAACTTTGGTTTCTTGGCATAGCTGCCTCTGCCGTTGAATTCATTTGAATCTGACTCTGCCCCTCCCACAGGGAACGGCCTCGAGCGTGTTCCTTCACGCCGATGCCATTATATCATCATTTATGTTATTACTGGTGACAGAGCCGTCACGAAGAGGAACTCCTCACGTAAGAGGTAAATCTTACATGTGAGGGGCCAGTCGTGTAAGGACTCTGTTTAACATGATTAAAGTTTATTTGCAAAGCGCCCCATCTTTTGGAGACAGGCGACCGGGTGTTTCTGGGTGCCTGGGACAATGTCCTTGAAAAACGAAGAAGGGGTGTAAATACCTTTCGGATTCATTTATTTCACTTACAATTTTTTTTTTAATGGAGGTGAAATTCACCTAATGTAAAGTTAACCATGTTGAAGTGTACAATTCAGGGGCATTTAGTACATTCACAGTTTTGTACGACCACCACCTCTAATTCCAGAACATTCTATCACCCCAAAAGGAGACCCCATCGCCATCAGCGGTCACTCCTCACTCCCCCTCCCCCTGCCCCTGGCAGCCACGGATCTGCTTCCTGTCTCTGTGGCTTCGCCTGTTCCAGACATTTCATACCACATGTGGCCTTTGTGTCCGGCTTCCCTCACTCAGCGTCGTGGTCCCGAGGTCCATCCACGTGGTGGCAGGTGTCGGAGCTCCACGCCTTTCTGTGTCTGAATAATAGCCCGTGGCACGGATGGAGTGTGTTCATCCACTCACCTGTTGACGGATAAGCAACTGGTGTTGTTTCCACTTTTTGCCACTGTGAGCAGGGCTGCCGTGAGCATGTGCGTCTGAGGATTTGTTTGTGTCTCTGCACATGTCTGTGTCCTACGATCAGGACATCCAGGTGGCCCCGGGGAGGTGGCCCTGATTCATTGAACAAAGTTCCACGTTTTGCTCACGTCTCTCGGAAAACATTGAAGAGGGGACCCGAACCTGCGGTTCCCTCCCCTCTCACCCCACTGCCCATCCCAGCCTGTGTTGTGGCTCAAAAGCCCCAAATTTCTGAGCCTGGGAGGAGGGGACGGGGCGAGTGGCAGGAGGCCGGGTCCTCCGTGAGAACGGTCCTGGGAAACCTTCGCCCCTAAGCGCTGCTGCCTGCAGAGTCTGGACAACCTGGGAACCTCACAAATCCAGGCTGCCGCGGTCACAGGTCTGAGCTCCAGTGTCCGGAGGGCGCGAGGACCTCCCTGGAGCCACATGGCAGGGCGGGGCCTGCAGACGCCGTTTCAGACACCGCTGGACCCTTGCAAATCACCTTTGTTCCCGGCCCTCCCCTCCTACAAGCCCCCCAGAAGGAACTAACCCTGTCAGCCCTTCAATTTTGGCCTTTTGACCTCCAGGACTGGGAGAGAACAAATTTCTGGTGCTGGAAGCCACCCAGTTCGTGGTCATTTGTTATAGCAGACCCAGGAAACTCAGTTAAAGGTACATTTTAGATAGATGGCAGTGCTGACGCCTGTAATACTAGCAACTTGGGAGGCAGACGCGGGAGGATCGCTTAAGCCCAAGAGTTCAAGACCAGCCTGGGCAACACAGCCAGACCCTGCCTCTACAAAAAAATTTTAAAAAATTAGCCAGGTGTGATGGCGTACACCTGTAGTCCCAGCGACTTGGGAGGCTGAGGCGGGAGGATCTCTTGAGCCCAGAAATTCGAGGCTGCAGTGAGCTGTGACCACGCCACTGCACTCCAGCCTGGGTGACAGAGGGTGACCCTGTCTCTAAAAATAAATAATAACTACATTTCGGATAGACAGGGAATGGTTTTTAGTGTAAGAATGTCCCAACACTGCTGCTTTCTCCTGTCTTCTTAGCTTACAGTTGTTGTTTTTCCAAACTTTTTATTTCAGAGTAAATCTAACCGCAGGGCAGTTGCGAGGAGGTTACAGAGTGCTCCCAGTCCCCCCCGACCAGCTTCCCCCTGGAGATTATGTGCTTCCCGACCACGCTACACTTGGCAAAACCAAGAAATTAACACTGGGACAATGACGCTATTAACTAAACCCCAGACTCTATCCACGTGTTGCCAGTTTTCCCACAAATGTCCTCTTTCTCCTCCAAGATCCTTCACTGATGGATGCATTTAGCCCTCGTGCCTCCTTGGTCTCTCATCCGCAACAGTTTCTCAGCCTTTCCTTGTTTTTTGAGACCTTGGCAGTCTTGGAGGGTGCTGGCCGGGTGTCCCCCACGGCTTCTGAGCAATTTAATCCGCAAGGCAACCCCGTGAGATTGTCTGTTTATCCCGAAGAGAATGGAGGCTCAGAGAAGCTTAGCTAGCTACCCAAGGTCACACAGCAACTTGGGTCTGCCCGGATCCACTGCAAGAAGAAGGCTCTGTGGTTAAGTTACATCCCCCGCCCCAAATATATTCTCCAAATATGTTCTCAAAAAGCAGGGTGAGAAGTGGGGTTCGAGGGCCTTTAAGCAGGATTTTTCAACCTCGGCACTCTTGACAGTTGAAACTAGATCATTCTCTGTGGTGGGGGCCGCCCTGGGCAGTGTAGAATGTTGGATATCCCTGGCCTGCACCCACTAGATGCTAGCAGCATCCTCCTGCCCCGAGTCATGATAACCAAAAATGTCTCCAGGCATTGCCAGCTTTTCTTGGGTGAGAGCCTCTGTCTAATCGCAGACAGAGCTGTGATTTGCATTTCCAGAAAATCCCGGAGTGAGCTCCCTCCCCATCTCTGGGAAGGAATCCTCCCTCCACGTCGCCGGCCCGGCATGAAATACGTTGGACATTTGCAATCTATTTATTTATTTGTTTGTTGAGACAAGGTCTTGCTCTGTTGTCCAGGCTGGAGACAAGTGGCGTCATCATAGCTCACTGCAGCCTCCAACTCCTGGGCTCAAGCGATCCTCCTGCCTCAACCTCCCAACTAACGGGGACTATAGGCGTGTGCCATTGCACCTGGCTAATTTTTTTTTTTTTTTTTTTTTTTTTTGAGACAGAGTCTCACTCTCTTGCCTGGGGCGAGTGCCGTGGCGTCAGCCTAGCTCACAGCAACCTCAAACTCCTGGGCTCGAGCGATCCTACCGTCTCAGCCTCCCGAGTAGCTGGGACTACAGGCATGTGCCACCATGCCCGGCTAATTTTTTTCCATATATATTTTTAGCTGTCCAATTAATTTCTTTCTATTTTTGGTAGAGACGGGGTCTCGCTCTTGCTCAGGCTGGTCTCGAACTCCTGAGCTCAGAACGATCCGCCTGCCTCGACCTCCCAGAGTGCTAGGATTACAGGCGTGAGCCACCGTGCCCAGCCCAATTTTTTTTATTTTTTGCAGAAATGGGGTCTAGCTATGTTGCCCAGGCGGGTCTCGAACTCCTGGACTCCAGCAATCCTCCCGCCTCAGCCTTCCAAAGTGCTGGGATTACAGGCAAGAGCCACCTCGCCCAGTCAGCATTTGCAATTTAATAAGTAAAGTCCAAGCTCCTCTGACCCAGGGGAGCCTTTCCCTGAGTGATCTGGGCTGTTTACCCCAAACAATGACTTATGAACCGCAGAAGAACTGTCACATGCTGGGATGTTCAGAGCGAGAACCAACCAGAGAGCCAGTTAGCTTTCTAGCCTGACTCACACTGGCCGTGCAGCGAGCACAGCCAAGCCATGACTCACAGCCCCGCGATGTCACACCTGTGCCTGCGTTGCAGGACGGCGCCCCTCTGAGAAAATATTGGCTGCACTCCTGGCGATCAGTTTCGCTGGCCGTGTGCTCACACACGCCCAGGGCGGGAAAGGGCGTGGGACCGATGACGGCTTTGTACACACCATGAGCCCTGGGCTGTTTGCAGGAGGAAGCCTGAGTCAGCCACGAAGTGTGGATTCCACGCAGAGACCCCCAGAGAAGGGGGGTTTCGAAGGCTTCCTGTTCTACGCATTTGCTTTTGTTTTAAACTTTTTTTTTTTTAATTGAGATGCAATTCATATAACATAGAATTAACCATTTTAAAGTGTACAATTCAGTGGCGTTTAGCACACTCACTATGTTGGTGAATAATCATCAACTCTGTCTAGTTCTAGAACATTTTCATGATGCCAAAAGGAAACCCCGTCCCCATTAGCAGTCACTCCCCGTTCCCCCCCTCCCCCCAGCCCCTGGCAGGCACCAATCTGCTTCCCGTCGCTATGGATTTGCCTGTTCTAGACATTTCTATAGATGGAGCTACACACAATGCGGCCTTTTGTGTGTGGCTTCTCTCACTCAGCATCGTGTTTTCGGGGTTCGTCCCTGTGGTAGCAGGTGTCAGAGCTCCATTCCTGTTTAAGGCCGAGTGACATTCCGTGCACGGACAGACCACGTTCTCTTGGTCCCTGCGTCTGTGGATGGATGTTGGATTGTTTCCACTTTTTGGCTCTTGTGAAAGATGTTCTGAATATCCATGTAAACATCTTTTTTGTGAACACCTGCTTGCAATTCTTTCGAGTACGTACCTGGGAGTGGAATTGTCGCAATCAGATCATAATTCTATGTTTAACCCTTTGAGGAACTGCCAAACTGTTTTCCACGACGACTGCACCATTTTCCATTCCAATTAATTCTCCACCGGGCTCCAAACTGGGCAGTGGATGGGCATTGGTTAGGCCAAGGGTCTCAAACTGCAGCCCGGGGGCCGGCTGCCTGTGTTTATAAATAAAGTTTTATCGGAACATGTCCACGCTCACTCATTTACAGGTTGTCCATGGCTGCTCTAGCACTACAGTGGCCGAATTGAGTCATTCTGGGAGACTGGATGTCCTGAAAAGGCAAAAATATTTACTCTTAGGCCCTTTATAGAAAACCTTTGCTGGCCCCTGGGTTAGGCCACAAAGGAATGTTCATTGCCCGCACTCATGAGAAACTGGGGCCACTGGGGGCTATGTCCTGGTTTTTCTGTCTGCTTGGGGAGCCCAGTGCCTGAGGGGGACATGAGAAATGAGGCCAGGGATTGGAGGGCTCTAGGGGCAACCCACGAAGTGTCTCCATGCTGAGCTAGGAAGTTGGCAATGGGGCCAGTGTACTCCGCTCTCTCCCGGGAGGCTAATGTACCAACGACTCCTCATCAGGTTTGGCCAGTGGGAGACCCTAGGGTGACCCCGGGCCGGAGGAATGTGACTTGGGGAATTGGTCCTCAGGGTCCCTCTCCCCAGGTGGCTGTGGGTGTCTTCATTTGCTACCAAAGGCTATGCTCCCTTCTCCAGCACGCAGCACCAGCTACTGCTGCCTTGGGGTGGGAATAGCTCCTTGAGGTTGTTCATTCCGTGCACTGCACCAGCCCTGCTTGTTTTCTCAAATCCTGCCGCTCTGCTTTGCCCTCTGTAGTCACCCAGTGTGAGCGCATCCTGCTGAGCTGTGTCCCGGAGTATGCAGGGACCTTAGTTCCAGCCGCTATGACAAAGTGCCATAGACTGGGTGGCTTGAACAACAGAGAGTTACTTCTCATGGTTCTGGGGGCTGGGAAGTTGAGCTTTGGGTGCCATGTGGCCTGGTTCAGCGGAGGGCCAGTTTCTCATCTTATCCTCACATGGCAGAAAGGGGAGGGGGGTCTCTCTGGGGGTCTCTTATTAGGCATGAATCCCGTTCACAAGGGCCCCACCCTCACGACCTGATCACCTCCCGAAAGCCCCGTCTCCTAACACCATGACCTTGGGGATGAAGGTTTCACCATATGCATTTTGGGAGGGGACACAAATATTTAGTCCACTGCAGACCCCTGGAAGGATTTTTTTCTTTTTTAGTAGATGAAAAGAGAACGTATTTATTATCTCACCTTTTCTGTGGGGCGAATCTAATTTCGCTGGTCTTCCGCTTGGGGCCCCATGAGCCTGAATTTAAGGCATCGGCGGGGGCTGAGATCCCATCTGAGGCTTGGGCCTTCCACCAGTCTCCAGTTGTGGGCAGAATCTCGTACCCTGGGGTTGCAGGACTGAGGGCCAGGCTTCTAGGGACACCTGCTGCTCACTGCAACCTCCAACTCCTGGGCTCAAGCGATCCTCCTGCCTCAGCCTCCCGAGTAGCTGCGACTACAGGTGCACCACCCGCCCAGCTAATTATTCTATTTTTATTAATAGTAGAGACAGGGTCTCGCTCTTGCTCAGGCTGGTCTCAAACCCCTGAGCTCAAGCGATCCTCCCACCTCGGCCTCCCGCAGTGCTGAGATTACAGGCGTGAGCCACCACACACGCGCCTCTAACATAGTTTTTAAAAAACAAATTTGTGGTAAAATATACATAACAAAAAATTTACCATCTTAACCCTTTGTAAGTCCACGATGTTGTGTCACCATTGCTGCTTTTTCCAGAACTTTCTCACCTTCCCAAACCGAAACTCTGTCCCCATGAAACACTAACTCCCCATCCCCCCACCCCAGCCCCTGGCACCTACCATTCTGCTTTCCGTCCTTGTGAATTTGCCTAGTCTAGGGACATCGTATAAGTGGCATCGCGCAGTGTTTGTCTTTTTGTGGCTGGTTCATTTCACTTAGCATAGAGTCCTCAAGGTTCATCCACGCTGCAGCATGTGTCAGAATTTCATTCCTTTTTGTGGCCAGATACTATTCCATCGTGTGCATACCCCACATTTTGTTTATTCATTCATCTATTGGTGGCTGCTGGGTTGTTTCCACTGTCTAACAGTCTTCTTTAATTAAAAAAATTTTTGGCTGGGCACGGTGGCTCACGCCTGTAATCCTAGCACTCTGGGAGGCCGAGGCAGGCGGATTGTTTGAGCTCAGGAGTTCGAGACCAGCCTGAGCAAGAGCGACACCCCATCTCTAATAAAAATAGAAAGAAATTAATCAGACAACTAAAAATATATAGAAAAAATTAGCTGGGCATGGTGGCACATGCCTGTGGTCCCAGCTACTCGGGAGGCTGAGGCAGTAGGATCGCTTGAGCCCAGGAGTTTGAGGTTGCTGTGAGCTAGGCTGACGCCACGGCACTCACTCTAGCCAGGGCAACAGAGTGAGACTCTGTCTCAAAAAAAAAAAAAAAAAAAAATTTTTTTAGCTGATAGTGGTGGCTCACACCTGTAATCACTGAGGCCAGGAGTTCAAGACCAGCCTGGGCAACACGGTGAGATCCTATCTTTACAAAAAATGGAAAAATTAGCGAGGCCTGGTGGCGCGCACTTGTAGTCTCAGCTACTCGGGAGGCTGAGGCAGGAGGATTGCTGGAGCCCAGGAGTTTGAGGCTGCTGTGAGATATGATGACACCACTGCCCTCCAGCCTGGGTGACAGTGTGAAACCCTGTCTCAAATTTTTTTTTTGTTTTAATTGCTGTAAAATACGCGTAACATAAAACTTACCACTAGACCCTCTTTTAAAGCACTCTCCTGATTAGGCTGGGCCCACCGGGGTAATCTATCCTTTGTTGAACTTGAAATCAAATGATTTGGGACCTTAATTACATCTGCACAATTTTCTCACCTCTGCCTTAGAACGTCACCTAATCAAGGGAGCGACATCCTAACAGAGTCACTGGTCCCACCCATAATGAAGGGATTATCCCAGGTGTGTGTACAAATCGACTGGAATCCTGGGAGCATCGCAGAGTCCTGTCCGCCACAAACGCCCACCTTGTCCCTGCCATTGCCGCCGGGAGGTTTTGGGGCTGAGCTGAAAGGCTCGCTCCGGTGGCCGGTGGGTGGAATTGGGTGGGGCGGAGGCAGGGAGGCTGTGGTCCTCTTCGTGTCCTCCACGCCCCCTCCTTCCAAATAAAGACAGCGCGCACGGAGAACGCACAGGCGACCTGTCCTCCGGGCCGCGCGCCTCGACGCCGCAGATAAGCGAGGTTCCCAGGGCAGAATGGAGGAACCACGTTCGTGTTGGAAGTCCTCTGTCCCCAAGCACGACAGGCAGGGGACGTCTGTTCACCTTGGAGGATTGTTGAAGGCAACTTGGCCAATGGCGTTTGTCCTTACTGAGTCCAAAGAGGGCCACTCAGAAAGGTTTTCCAACTGGCCACCTGCCCGGGTCTTTTACTTTATTGATTGATTTGTGGCCACGAAGGGCCTTGTCCCAGACAATCCGACGGCTTCGTCCGTGACTCATGCTGTCCTGGGGTACGAAGGGTGGAGGCCGTCCGTGGAGGCTGTGTGTGTGTCGGCAGCTCCGACACACCTTGTCCTGGCGGGCACTGAGTCACCAGCGAAGCCGTCGGGCAGCGGGGCCACTGCCGCCCTGGAGGAGCCAGCCCAGTGGGCTCCCACGAGGTTTTCCAGCACCCTGGGGACGAACCTGGCTGCTGAGACGAATTCCATGTTGGGACGGAATGAGGGGGCCTGGGGGCCTCGGGCCAGTCACAGAGGCTTCGTCTCACGCCTGCGCATCCCGGGCAGGGAGGTGGCCCCTGGCAACACCGATTCAGTGGAATCGCGCACAGGGACCTCTCGCCACCCACGTGCCCCCTCCGCCTCATCCCCGCTCTTGGAACCCTGTGCTCACCCTCCCACACACCCGGAGCCAGAAACAGCTGCCTTTTCTCCCCAGACAGAGCAGGGGCTGCCTGGGGCCGGTCGATCCCAGGTGGAAGGTTCTGCCCAGGTCTCCTGTTGTCCCTCCTCCACCTGACTGATGGGCTGGCCAGAAGGGCAGGGTCTCCGTCTTCCCTGCCTCTTTGGGGTCTGGCATGCAACAGGCACTTAATAAATGCCTGCCGGATCTTTTCAAATGTAGGTATAACTTGCGTGCGGCAGAGTTTGCTAATCTGAATGGTATGTTTGGTGCATTTTGCTGAGGTGACCGTCCCCTGCAAAACAAGACATAGGAGCATCCAACACCCCAAAGGCTCCCTCTGCGGGTGCCTCCGAGCTCTGTCACTGGAGGTGACAACAACTCTGCCTGTTGCTGATTTCCCTGGTGTAGACTCACAGCAACACCCCCTTTCACACCTGGCTTCAGCGCCCAACGTCACCCCCACTGGTTCCCTCGTGTTCCGTGTGCAGCAGGCACCTGCTCTTTTTCACGGGTGTATAGTAGTCTATCAAGTAGACACACCAAAGTTCATTCACTGATGACATTTGGGCGGTTTCCTTTTTTGTGTTTTTGGCCACTATGAATAACATGGCTATGAACACTCTTGTATATCTCTTTTTTGTAGACATAGAATTTATAGTTAACACTCTAGCCTGGGCAACAGAGCGAGACTCTGTCTCAAAAAAAAAAAAAATTTACAGTTGATCCTTGAAAAACACAGGGTTTAGGGGTGACCTCCCCTCCCCATGCAGTTGGAAACCCATGTATAACTTTTTTTTTTTTTTTTAAGACGGTCTTGGTCTGTCACCCAGGCTAGAGTGCAGTGGCCTCATTATAGCTCACAGCAACCTCAAACTCCTGGGCTCAAGCGATCCTCCTGCCTCAGGCTCCCGAGTAGCTGGGACTACAGGCAGGTGCCACCATGCCTGGCTAACTTTTCTTTTATTTTTTTTGAGACAGAATCTCACTCTTTTTGCCCGGGCTAGAGTGCCGTGGTGTCAGCCTAGCTCACAGCAACCTCAAACTCCTGGGCTCAAGGAATCCTTCTGCCTCAGCCTCCTGAGTAGCTGGGACTACAGGCATGTGCCAACATGCCTGGCTAATTTTTTCTATATATTTTTTGGTTGTCTGATTAATTTCTTTCTGTTTTTAGTAGAGATGGGGTCTCGCTCTTGCTCAGGCTGGTCTCGAACTCCTGAGCTCAAACAATCCGCCCGCCTCGGCCTCCCAGAGTGCTAGGATTACAGGCGTGAGCCACCGCGCCCGGCCCTGGCTAACTTTTCTATTTTTTGTAGAGATGGGATCTTGCTCTTGCTGAGGCTAGTCTCGAACTCCTGGCCTCAAGCGATCCTCCTGCCTCGGCCTCCCAGAGTGCCAGGATTACAGGTGTGAGCCACCACGCCTGGCCAAGCTTTCTAATAATGCAGTTGATTAACATGTATTTCGCATATGTATTATATACTGTAGTCTTACAGTCAAGTAAGCTGGAGAAAAGAAAACGTTATTAAGAAAATCATAGGGAAGAGAAAATATTTATAATTCAGTAAGTGGAAGTGGATGATAAAGGTCTTCATCCTCCTCATCCTCGCACTGCGTAGGCAGAGGAGGAGGAGGACGAGGAGGGCTTGGTCTTGCTGTCTCAGGGCTGGCGGAGGCAGAAAACCCACATATAAGTGGACCCACATAGTTCAAACCCGTGTTGCCCAAGGGTCACCTGTCCTTCTTGGGGTTATGTTCCTAGGAGTGGGATCGCTGGGTCACAGCGTTAGTAGACACTGACAGATGGTTTTCCAAAGCGGTAGTACCATTTTATTGACAAATGCTTGCGAAAGCAAAACGCCCATGCCAAAGAGAGAGCAGGGCTCCCCAGAAGCATGGGCCATAGGGCGTGGAGAAAGCAAGCCTTGAACCCCACACCTGGCTGTATGGAGAGCGCCACCCGGCTGCCTTTGGGAGCAGAGTCCTGGAAGTGTGAGTGAATCACGCTCAGGGTGAATTGTGTTAAAATGAGACATCCACGATACGTCTGCATGGTGGACAGTCATCACCCTGGGTGACAACTAGGTCCTCATTCCAGCGATCGAGGGAGGGGGGAGGCTTTTAAGGACAATATCTGAGCGGCAGGTGGATGTAGCTTTAGGTGACTTCCGCCTTGTGACTTAGTCTCCCCTCTCCGCGCATTGGGTTTCATTTTCTGTAAAATGACAGAAGGTTTTTGGCGCCCAGTGGAGCCCCCCCGGGGCCGTAGGAGGATTCAGGAGACGCTACCAGAAAGCGGCCACGAAGTCCTGGCACACCACGAGTGACCCGCAGACGCGCGGGGGTCTCAAGCTGCTTGGGGCTGCCGCGAGGATCCCTCGCCTGGAATCTCTGTGACAGTTTACGAGAACCTGGCCCTGGCAGCATGTTCCAAATATGCACTCGGCTCCTAGCTGCAGGGCACGCTCCCCTCTCCCTTTGGTGGTGGAGCCAGGCCTCTTGCCAAAGCCTGGCTTTCTCTGCTCCTGCTGCCAGCACGGGGCTCTCTGCTCTGTGCTCAGACCCCGCGGCTGGGGCGGCCGATCTCGTTGTTTCCAGGGGCCGGTTGCATAAACTCCACGTTACGTAAGTCCTGTGTCGATTTTTGGAAAACGCCCCCCTGCTTTTTCTCCCCCCCTGCAGAAGGTTTTCCAGCATCACCCAAACACCCGGCCTGGCTGTTTATAGATCTCGGTCAGAGCGGTGCGTCTGAGGCCAGGGCAAGATGTGTCCGAGCGCCTTTGACGGTGGAAAAACAAATGTGATTTGAGAAAAAAATAAATAAATAAATAAAAGAAGGAGAAGAAGAAGAGAAACGGACAGGAAAACAACGGCTCCAAGACCAGGAACTTTGAGATGCAGCCCAGGTGGTATGATTTCTGGCAACGTGAGAAGGAATGTTCTAGAATCTTTTAGGAGGTTTCTTACGCTCCTGGGAGGCTGGCAGCTGGTACCCTCACCCTGCACACACCACGTCACCGGTTGGTCACTCTGGACACGCTGCCGGGGACAAACGGCTTCTCTTCTCTCCACGCGCTGCGGGCATGTGTGTGCCCAGGCATTAAAAATAGCCGCCCGCTTATTGCAGACCTGAGTTTAACAATCAGGTTTTTCTTAAGGAAAAAAAAAAAAAAACGTTTCCACTGAAAAGGCAGTTTTTGAAAATATGTGTAATAAAAGGGAGTTTTCTTTTCTTTTCTTCTTTTTTTTTTTCTTTCCCTCTGGAATAGACATGAGGGTCTTGCCTGAGCCCAAAACGGCCAGCTCAGTGCTTGTGTGTGTGGGGGGGTGTGTATGACAGTTTGTGGGGACACAGACCTAAGGCACAGAATAAGGAAACTAATATTGATCGAAGACCTACTATGTGCCAGGCCCCGCGTGAAACCCCCTAAGTCCCCGAGACTCAGAAAACAGTAATGTTTCCACCACTTTGTAGAGAAGGGAGGTAAACTGAGGCATGGCTGATCCTCGCCTGAGCTATGATTTAAATCGTCTGACGTGACAGCCTCCGATCCCTATCTGGGCTCATTCTGCTGTGTGAGTTTTGGGGGCTTCCAGGGACCCCCTGAAACTAAATGCGAGTTGTAGGCACATTGTCTACACTGAAAAGTATCCAGAGCCTCTATCACACCGAGCCCAGGACATCAAAAAGACGCAAAACCACTGCCCTAAAAAAGGTTTTTTTTTTGTTTGTTTGTTTTAGAAAACCACGGTGCAGAGTGTGGGCAAGTTATTTCTCTTTTCCAATCCTCAGTTTTGTTATCTGAGAAATGGGTCGGATCTCATGCTAATCCCTCTTAACATTTAAAAACATAGAGTGGGCTGGGCATCGTGGCTCACGCCTGTAATCCCAGCACTCTGGGAGGCCGAGGTGGGAGGATCGCTTGAGGCCAGGAGTTCGAGACCAGCGTGAGCGAGAGAGAGACCCCGTCTCTACCAAAAATAGAAAAAAATTAGCCAGGTGTGGTGGTGCACGCCTGTAGTCCCAGCTACTCGGGAGGCTGAGGCAGGAGGATCCCTTGAGCCCAGGAGTTTGAGGTTGCAGTGAGCTGTGATGACGCCACAGCGCTCTAGCCTGGGTGACAGGGCAAGACCCTGTCTCCGAAATAAATAAATAAAATTGTACTTTTAAAAACACAGAGTGGACCCCCCCACCCCATGTTGATCTGCCACAGACAAGGAGTTTTTTCCCTCCTTTGGAGTGCAAATACATAACAAGACCATTTTGATCTCTGTGCAAGAGGTTCAGGGTTGCCCTGTGACCTCCCGGGACCTGATACACATTTGTTCTCGCATCGGGTTTCTGCCTGGTTGGGAAAACCAGCTGTCTCAAAGCCAGGGTCGCCACATTCAGCATAGAACACACAGGGCGCCCAGTTAAATTTCAATTTGTCATAAAGAACGAATTTTTTTAGCGTAAGTATGTATCAGATATTGCCTGAAATGGGACATACCTCCTCTATTTAAAAAAAAAGTTAAAAAACTTCCATAGATTTTCATAGGCCCTAAAAATTTCATTTCCCCCAACATCCCGGGGGGAAGAAAAAATTCAAAACTTATTTCTGCCCTAGAAGTTCTTTTTTCCCCCCTTTCTTTCTGATTTTAAAAGAAATTAAGATATTTCCGTGGCCTTTTAAAAATGCCAGGGCTCTGAGTCTCCCGCACCTGATAGGTCAGGGGGCCCTGGAGAAGGTGTCCCCTAGGAGAGAGTGACCGATGGCAGGGGTTTCCTCACTTGGTCCTGCCCAACACGTCCCAAGCCTAGGTGTCGGGCCCTGAGCTGGGTTCTGGGAAACAGTTGAGGGGGAGAAATGTCGCCTGTTCAGGCCAAGCTGCCCTTCTCAGGCAGCTTCCGGCCCCCGACGGGCTGCGTTTGAATACAAGGAAGCGTGAATCAGACCCTGGTGGCCCGGGAGGCCGGGCCGAGTGAGCTGTCTTTTCATGCAGTTACGTTTCACGTTTGCGCTTTGCTCACTGGCCTTCCGGCGGCCTGGGGTTGGGGACCAATTTAGATCATTTGTCATCTGATCGAAATGGACCTTCAAAGATTTCCCAGGGTCTGAACAAATTCTTTGGTCACCAGACTTCTCTTGCAGAACCCGTGGAGAATCAGAGACTTCTTCTTGAAGCGTCCAGGTGGATGCTGGTCTTGAGACCAGCCAGGTGGATCGATCGGCTGCTTGGGGCAACGTCACCCAATGTCACCTTCAATTTCTGCCTGGCTGTGAGAACCAACTGTTAGCAAAGGCTGGTTGCCAGATTTAGCGCATAAAATGCGGGAGGGCTCAGTTACATTTGAATTTCAGATCAACAACAATTTTTTAAGTTGTAAGTATATCCCAAATAGTGTGTGGAATGGGATATACTTATACTGAAATTATTCACTGTTGATGTGAAATTCAAATGTATGTGGGCGTCCTGTGTTTTGCCTGGAAACCCTACATAAAGGAGAAAACAAAAAATTTAGCAAGAAGTAGGGGGTAAGGGAACAAAAATTGTCACTTGAGGTGCTAGGTCACTGCTAGTGGCGGTGGGGCGGAGGGCGTGGACTTTTTCTGCGTCATCTCCTTAAATGGCCACCAGGGCTGATGTACAGGTGAGGAAGCCGAGGGCTGAGAGAGCTGGTACAGTCTGAGGGTCATTCCTGGTGACCCAGGGGAAGTGGCCAGGCCGTGGACAGCAAGTCTGTCCCAGGGAGTGTGGAGGATTTGGGCTTAATCAGGCTAAAATCGGCCAGGTTCCTCAAAAAGTGAAACAGAGAATTACCACGTAGCATGGCGGTTCCACTCCCGAATGGTGTATACCCGAGGCAGTTTGGTATTCTGTGCTGTAGTCTAGGGGTATCCACCCAAAAGAATTGAAAACAGGTGTTCCCACAAAGACGTGTACCTGCGTGTTCACGGCAGCACGATTCACAACAGCCAAAAGGTGGAAACAACTTAAGCAAGTAGGGCCCGCTGATGCGCCCTCTTGCAGAAGGGGAGACTGAGGCCCAGGGACTCAGTGCATGGCCAGCTGGGATTCCAACATGCACCTGGGTGGTCCTGGGGATGGGGGATGGTCCTTCTGGGGAAATGCCACCCATAGGCTGGGGAGACGTGGGTCACCGCTGGGGCCAGGGGCCACGGGACAGCCACCATGGGACCAACCCTGCTTGCGGTGAGGGTGTTAGGGAAGGGGGTGCTTAGGGCGGCTCCCTTGGCAACCCTCAGGTGTGAGCCCAGTGGTGCCCGGAAAAGAGCCTGAATCCCAACAGTTAGGAGACACTTTGGTTAAGAGCTGGGCTGCTGGGGCCAGGCACCACCCCTGTTATCCCGGGTGGGGGACTGCTCTGAGCCTGTCTCCACTTATAAAGCGGAGGCCATGGCAGGGCCTGACCTCAGCATGGGCAGGGGCTGGCGTTGTCCCCAGAGCACAAGCAAAGCCGCCCTTGCACTTGGGCTTAGCTGAGACCCACCCCCGGGAGTTCACAATCCTCCCCCCAGCACAGCCTGTTAGAGCTTGAAACGCCCGCCCGGAGGGGCCTGGGCATCTGATTATTTCATTAAGAAAATCGAATCGCAGGGAGAACACGGGCTTCTTCTGAAATCTATGAATGAGACAGCAATCAGGTCTCCCCGCTGGAAAGTGGGGACGGGGGCGGCTCTGAACCCGCGGAGAGCTTTGGAGCTGGAGGGGCGACTGTGGCACGCTCATCCCATCAATCGGTGACATTGTGTCCGACGGAAGAAGAGAAGATGGCGGAGATGGCCTCTTTGTCCTTGCAGCGCGGAGTGTCTGCCCTGCCCGGACAGAGCTGCGCAGAAACAACCGTATCCCCCGGAAGAGATGTGGAGGGTCAGGGGGGGTCAGAGACAGAGAGACAGAGACAGGAAGAGAGGGACAGAGAGACGGGGGAGAGAGACAGACACAGAGACAGAGAGAGAGAGACAGGAAGAGAGGGACAGAGAGATGGGGGAGAGAGACAGACACAGAGACAGAGAGAGAGAGACAGGAAGAGAGGGACAGACAGAGAGATGGGGGAGAGAGACAGACACAGAGAGAGAGAGAGAGAGATGGAGAGAAAGGAGGGAGGAGAGGATATATAGAGGGAGATAGGCAGAGACCGAGACCCAGAGAGAGAAAGTGAGAGAGACAGAGAGAGACCTCCACAGAGACAGAGAGGCAGAGACAGCAAGAGAGGGACAGAGAGACAGGGGAGAGAGACCTCCACAGAGACAGAGAGACAGAGAGAGGCAGAGAGAGCAGGACCCTGACGCTGGTTGATGGCGTGTGGCCCTCCTGCTCCTTTGGAATGAAAGCCCTCATTTGACAGATGGGGAAACTGAGGCCCGAGGTGGTGACTCCCCGTCACATCCAGGGCGGGTGCCATCTGCCCGCCCAGAGTCCCCCCCCCGTAACGACTCCCCTGTAGCAGTTAAAAATAGCCCACGTCAGAGCTGGTGCAGGGGGAACGCCGGCGACTTCTGAAAGGGGCCTCGGAGCCAAGCCGCAGCGAGGGACGGTGCTAATTGTGGCGACACGCAGGGTACAAAGGCGCCCTTCAGAGGAGCTGGCACTGCCGGCTCGGATTTCTGGACAGCAAACGTGTCTTTCATTTCCCTGAGCCCCAGCGGGCATCTGCCCTAACGGCAGAACAACACGCCCCCCCAGGGAAGGGAACGGGATCTTGTTTTGGGGGGGACGGGGGAAGCCCCAGTGTCCCCCGCTGGCACCTAGGACGGTCCCAGTGCGCCCCAGACCAGGCCCCGGTTTCGCACGCGTCGGGAAGCCGACTTTCCTCTGCAGCTTTGTAAAAGTGCTCGTGTGATAGAACCAATGTTAATTCCTCCCTAAATGCTTCGGGAAATCTGCCAGGGAGGCCACCGGGACCTGGAGGTCTGTTTGGGGGACGGTTTTTTTAAAGACGACACTGATTCCTTCCTTGGACACAGGGTTATTCCTGGGGTCTATTTCTTCTCGTGTGAACTTTGGTCATTCGCATCTTTCAAGGAATGTGTCAGCTCCACCCGAGGCCGTTGGATTTCTGGGCGTCGAGATGCATTTAACACGGCCCGGACCCCTTTCCCTGTGCGTGGACTCCGTCGTGGGGTCTGGCTTTCCTGGTGCTGGTCATTTGTATGCGCCTTTGTTTTCGTGATCCATACGGTCCACCTCGGGGTTAGAAGCCGTGAACCCTGGCATTGAGGCTGGGCACAGTCTTTTGCTTTTCTCGCTGCTCGGGGCAGCTGTTCTGATGGCAGCGACAGCCAGCGAGGGGAAGTTAAACCATCTCCCAGCTCGGAGGGCGGAAAACGTTCTTACGCAAGGCGTCCTCTGTGCACAGAGCAGAAAGAACAAGGGCCTCGAAACCAGGAAGACGCTGGCTCAAAATCTGTTATTTTTCATTCAGGTGCGACGTGTAAGGAGGTGCTCTGTTGTTGGGGGGGAATAAAGTCCCTGCGACAACTCGGCCACACGGTCTTGGGTCACTCCGACAGTGTGTGATGCTGTGAAGCGGAGATGCTACTGGAACTGGTGCTTGAGTTAAATGAGATACTATATGGACATGCCTCTCCCAGGAAGTAAAAAAAATCCCTGGAAATAATGAATAGAAATTGCTAAGCCTCATAGAGGACCCACTATTCCATTTCCTGTAAGTGCTTAGAGCCCATTTTACAGATGAGGAAACTGAGGCCCAAAGTTGGGTAGGAGAACCAGGATTCCAGCCCCGGTTGTCCGCCCCCGAGCCTGGGTGCTCCGCGGTGTCACCGCCACGGCACAGCTGAAATCTCGGCTCAGCCACGTGGGTGGGTTCGTCTCCCCTGACCGCGGATCGAGGTTACATTCTTTGCTGGAGAAAAGCGACTGCAAACAGAAACGCCCACGGTGTCCCTGACTCTGAGTGCTGGAAGCCAGGCAGCCTCGGACGGTGAACTTGGCCGCTGTCTTCCCCAGCCCCGGGGCGCCGGGGACAGGGGTTTGGCCCTCCCGAAGCCCCAAGCCACCTGCTCGGCCCTGCGTCCAGCCGGCCGGCGCTCGAGTGAGCCAGCGAGGGGACCCTCCGCTGTCCTTATATACCGGGGTTATTTTTAACCGTGGCCTTCCAGCACATTACGGAGCTTCCTCTCTCCAACACGCAGGAAACCCTACTTGGCCGTGTTTCCTGCTAACACGAGGCCCCGAGATCGCTGAGAACAACAGGCCTGAGACTACTCGGCTCCGGGAGGAAAAAAAAACCTGGCTCCCTTTCAAGCCCTGACAGAAAACCTTTCAGAGCCCTGCGTCGCCCCCGCCCCGGGACGGCTCCCAGAGCGCTGACAAATTAGCCCAGACCGTGCCCAGGGCTCCCTGCCTGGGGGGGGGGGGCCCTGGCCCCATCGTCCCTTCCTAAAGCAGGAAAAAAGTGTCCGTCCCCTCCCCCACCACAAACGGACAGAGAAATATTTGCATTGGTAGATTTTTTTTTAAATGTTTCTGTTTATTTTTATTCATTTCTTTTTACGAAGGTGCAATTCACAGAACGTAAAATGAACCGTTTTAAAGTTGGTGGCGTTCAAGGTTATGCGGCCACCTCCTCTGTCGAGTTGCGGAACGTTTTCATCCCCCCAAAAGGAGACCCCGTCCCCATTAGCAGTCGCTTGTCATTCCCTCCTTCCCCCCAGCCCCTGGCAACCACTAATCTGCTTTCTGTCTCTGTGGATTTGCGTGTTCTAGACGTTTCCTATGAGCAGGGTCATGCGAGATGTGGCCTTTTGCGTCTGGTTTCTCGCAGCACGGTGTTGTCAAAGTCTATCCACGCCGTAAATACGCATCAGGACTTCGTTCCTCGGCCGCGTGATAGTCCATTGCATGGCTGGACCCCGTTTCTGTTTATCCAGTCCTCTGCTGAGAAACGGATTTGGTTTTTCAAACACAATCCGAAGGCTCAGGTTGGGGAGACGTTATTTTCGTCTGTGTGCGTGTCATTTTCTTCTCGGATGCGCGGTCACTTGTAGCAAAGCCATTCACATTTTCTGCGCTTTGCTGGAAGATTGGGGGCGGGGGCTACATGGAGGCATCTCACCACCTCCATTCTCTTTTGTCTTTTTTTGTTCTTTTTGTGGTCTTCTGCGAGCCCCGGTAACTTCTCACGGGAGGGAGCGGGGTGCAGGACGAAGTCGGGATGCGGTTCAAGTCTGGTCTCCGCTCACCGGCTGTGGGACCCCGAGCTGTTGGCGAGCTCTCAACGTCTCTGAAAACCCCTCACGCTCTGATACCAGCCCCCAGGATCCAGAGGAACTTCGCATACAAGGAGGGCCCTCCCTTTTGCAGATGGGGAAACTGAGGCTTGTGGAGGGCGGGCGACTTGCCCACAGCCTCACAGGTATAAGAGGAGCAGGGATATAAACCCAGGCTGAGCCCCCGCCTGGCGCCGGCTCCTCCCCTGGGGCTGGGTGGGACCTCCCTTCTTGGGCCGCAAGCCCTCAAATAAGCCACTTGCCCCTTCTCTGGTCCCTTCTGATGTCACCTTCTGGAGTCACCCATTCCAATGTCCCCTCCTTTGTGGTTTTGCCTCCAATGAGTTCTCGTCACGTACCCCAAAAAACATTTTCCCGAGTCAGTGTTCTTACCTGGGCACGGTTCTGCACCCCAGGGAACTTTGGCGATGTCTGGAGAAACTTTTTCTGTCGTTTTTAGAGACAAGGTCTCCTCTGTCACCCAGGCTGGAGTGCAGTGGTGCAATCCTAGCTCACTGCAGCCTCCAACTCCTGGGCTCAAGCGATCCTCCTGCCTCAGCCTCCTGAGTAGCTGGGATTATAGGTGCAAGCCACTGTGCCTGGCTAATTTGTTTTTTTTTTTTTTGGAAACAGGATCTTGCTATGTTACCCAGGCTGGTCTTAAACCCCTGGCTTCAAGCAAACTTCCTGCCTTGGCCTCCCAGCACTTCGGAGCCACCATGCCCGGCCCTGGAGACAGTTTGGTTGTCACAACTGGGGCAGAAGGTGCTACTGGCATCTACTAGGTGGAGGTCAGGGACACTGCTCACCATCCTGCAGTGCTCGGGACAGCCCCCACCACAGAGAGTGACCCAGCCCCGAATGCCAGCAGTGCCGAGGCTGGGAAGACCTGGCCCAGTGAATGCTGAGATGTCTGTGGCAGAGCGGGGAGGGGGAAAGGTCCTCCCACTGCCTGGGATCCTCCTGCAGCCCTGGGAGGTGGCCTCCATTGTCCCCCAGTTAGGAAACTTGAGTGTTAGGTGCCTTGTGTGAAAAGCAAAAGAGCTCAGGATTCATTTGGAGGGAAGTAGGGAGCCATGAGAGGTGTTAGAGCAGGGGAGGGTACTGGTTGGGTCTGCACGCTGGGGAGATGCCTCTGGGGCCAGACTGTGGGCCCAACTGGTCCGGGAACCCAGAGATGACCCTCAGGGGAGAGCTGGAGGACTCGCAGAGGGCTGATCCAAGAGGGGTTCAGGGGAGTGGATGGGGGAGAGGCAGGCAGGTGCCCCCATAAAGCCAGTCCCATCTTCTGCAAGGCCAGCTGTGGCCTCGCTAGCTGGTCACCAGATAAATATTCATCAGTTTGGCTGGGACACAGGATGCTTTAGATGGGGACCCGGCTGGGGAGGCCCCCAGTCTCGGGGAGACAGAGCCGAACACAGACTCCCCCAGCCCTGGGGGGGTCAGGGCTGACGGGAGGGAAGGTCCCCAGTCAGTGCTGGGTGTGCCCAGAGGGGGAGCAGGGGTTGTGCCGGGGCGTGGGGGGATGTCCAGGCTGTCCCAGGAAATGACGTTCAGGTCCAGGCGGACACGGAGGAGGAGGCGAGGGTGTTCCACGCAGAGGAACAGCATAGGCGAAAGTCCTGGTGGTGAGAATGGGACAGACTTGGGAAATGAGAGGAACTTGGTGTGTCGGAGGGGACACGTAGGGAGGTGAGGCTGGATTATAAAAGATCGTAAAGCAAGTTGGAGGAAGTGCTCTGGGTAGCGGTGGAGGATCAGACCCTCTCTTCCTGCTCGACCCCCAAAACCCCATGGAGAATGGTGGGGCTGGGTCTCAGAGCTCACTGAACAGGCTTGGTTTGGAGTGAGGGGCAAGTTTTTAAGTTGCATCTAAATTTATATCCTAAGCAGCGTCTAAGCCTGCAGCTATTTCTTGTCACCCTATTTTGGGTCTGCTGCCCAGGACACCTAACCCTTTGTGGCCGGCCCTGCCAGCCCAGGCAAGCCTTGTACTCTCCCTTGGCCGCCCAGCCTGCTCCTGCCTGGCCCAGCGCTATGGCACAGGGGCCCTTGGTCTAGGGAGAAGGAGCCAGATCTGGGCATCCCAGCCCATGGGGTCAAGGCTGGGCCAGAGGGAGGGATGCGGGTGTGGAGGAGGCTGGAGGCGGGCACGGCAAGCTCCAAATTGGGATCTGACGAGTGGAGTTGGGATGGGGGAGGGCATCAGTCCCTGCAGGGAACAGCATGTGCAAAGGCTCCGAGGCAGCCTGGGGCCAGCCTGGGGCAAGCCGTGCCAGGGAACTGGGAGCCTGGATGTGCCCCAGAGGCAACATGGGGGGCTCCTTGAATCCTCGAAGGGGCTTAAGCTGGGGAGCAGCTGGGGCACGTCCCGTGTTGGGGAGGCCCTTGGGGAGGAGGGGGAGGTACCCCAGCTGGAGGGTCCTGCTGTTGGAGCCCGGGACTCCATCTGTTTCTGCCACCTGGAACCTGGGCTCATCGTTGCTGAGGCAGCTGCGTCTCCCTTCCTGGGGCAGGCACGGCCACATCCAGATTCGCACTTTGGGCAAATCCCCATTGAGCCTGAGTTTGACCTTGGCCTGGGCTTCACATGCCTGCGTTCCCAGCACAACCTGTTTGGGGTAGCTAAGAATGTTTCCTTTCATTCTGTTTTTTTTTTTTTGTAGAGGCAGGGTCTCACTCTGTTGCCCAGGCTGGAGTGCAGTGGTGTCATCATAGCTCACTGCAGCCTCCAACTCCTGGGCTCAAGCAATCCTCCTGCCTCAGCCTCCCAAGTAGCTGGGACTACAGACTACAGGTGTGAGCCACCACACCTGGCTAATTTTTCTAATTTTTTTAGAGATGGGGTCTCACTATGTTGTCCAGACTTATCTCAAACTCCCGGCCTCAAATAATCCTCCCACCTCAGCATCCCAAAGTGCTGGGATTACAGGCGTGAGCCACCACACCTGGCCCCTTTTTCCTTTTTAATTGTGGTAAACATACATAACATAAAATTGACCATTTTAACCATTTTAAATGTACAGGTTAGTGGCATGAAGTATGTTCACGTTATTGTGCAACCATCACCCCCATCCATCTCCAGAACTTTCTTATCTTCCCAAACTGAAACTCTGGCCTCCTTAAACACAAACTCCCCATCTGCCTACCCCCAGGCCCTGGCATCCACTGTTCTACTTTCTGTCCCTGTGAAAGAGACAACTCTAGGGACCTCATACAGTATTTGTCCTTTTGTGGCTGGCTGATTTTACTTAGCGTAATGTCCTTAAGGGTCATCCACATTGTAGCA